>BQKZ01002675.1:15547-72204 GCA_036244855.1 Temnopleurus reevesii | reverse complement strand
ATAATTCAGAATCTGTTGAATCATTTATTCATCTATATTATACCACTCTGCATGAGCCAGACTGGATAGTGCTTAACGATTACATTGCCAAAATGTGGTATGAGTTCAAACTATGATTTACGTACCTCCTCCCATATTGTTTGGTGCCCAATACCGCATGTTTACTTTACACCTTTAGAGACATGGCACATTGTTATTCGACGATGTCAAAATCACCCTGCACCAAAGTATGCCTTGGATTAAGTTTATTAAAGAGGGATAATTCTTTTTCTCTTTCAGGGAATAGGTTTACTTTTCACATTTGATTAGCAGTTTAAGACATTGATGAGATATTTTCAATACTTCACTGTACAGTTTTATGTCACAAAGTTGCTGTAAAACAAATCATACTTTGAATCCTACTTAAAAATGAATAGCAAAGTGTGATTCGATACCAAGAAAAATGATTCCCTGGTCTTTAAAAAGAGATAATTCTAAAGCAATTGAACTCCAAGCTTATCAAGGATAGTAATCTGCATTTTATTGCATATTGTGATTATTCACGATAAGGCCCCCCCCCCCCAAGAAAAAAATTGTTTGGTTGCCCTCCAGTGCTATTTTTGGAGAAAAAAAATGTCGCTAGGAAAAAGTTTGTTCTTTATTTTTCGTGCACAGCTTACATTTGAAAGGTAGTGACAAGCCAAGAAGCATTCTGAAACAATTTTTCAGGTTTACCTGAACATGCTTGTTTATAATTTTACAGAGATTTTTCAATTCTGGTGAAAAGCAAGAAAAAGGTCCAGTTCGGGCCATTTTCAGAGGGTTGGCTTTTGGATGGCAACCAAACAATTTTTTGGTCTAAGTAATCTACACTTTGATATGGGAATTACTTTTTCCCCTTTTTTTAGCAGTATCCTTCCTTCTTTTCGGTCGGAAAGATTGCGAGGTCTGAGCTATCATAGAGTGCTTTAAATGCTTTTCAGGACCACAGTAAAAGCTGAAGGGCAAGACAGCCAACATTCCATTTTTGTTTATTTTGTATTACTCTGCTATGTCTTATTTTCTATTTAAGGATTAAATATTACTTTTGAGCATTCAGTCCTTCAATGCAGTTCTTTAATCATCAATTTTTAGAAATTTTATTTCCCATCATTAGCAGAAGAGGCGATTATCTTTAATAGCATTTTACTTTGTGTGTTAAAAGTTTTTATAGATCTCATTGTCAAATGCGATTAAATTCTGTGGCATGTGCGAGAAATCATTATTCATTGTCTGGGCAGAATTGAGCTCCCACCTCTAGAAAAGATTTGTAAAAAGCCATGCAATTTAGTAAAGTTAATTGAGCATATCCACTCTTCTATCTTGATTCTCTCTACTCTTTCTATTCTCTCTTCTCTCTCGAAAGCTAGGTTTACACTTAGATCTAAAACCTGATGATTTCAGAAAATGACAGTCCTACAGAAGCTTATATTTATGTGCAGTGCAAATGTAAGTTTTTCAACTCGCCATTCAATGCGCCTTGTTTTGGTTGAAAAAATGAGAAGGCGATTTTTACAAAGATAAACCATGTAGCACCCGGTTACACAGCGAGACCGGGCTAGCTCGGGGTTGGCCTAGGCTGATCCCAATAGGTGGACCGAAAACGGACACGCTTAGGTCGTGGTAAGGTCCTTTTGGAGCGGTTACACAGCGGGCCTGGGGCTGACCCGGGCCTGGCCTAGGCTAGCCCCGGACTCCCTGTGTAACCGGGGTCTATCCCTCTATGAGATTCTGTCACATCTCATTGAATCTACCTGCAAACAATATAAATCGCACTTACGTATCATCCCTTTTGGAAGCCCTGATAAATCATTATTGGTGCTTTATGTAAAGTGATTACGATCGACCTTGATTTAGCGTGTTATTGGGAAAGGGAGAGAACAGTGTCAATTGTTATTATTTATTATTGGCTTCAGGCATAATAATTCTATTCAAGGAGGGATTTGAATGTAGTATTGGAATCAACTTCTGTGGTATGATGTCTTTTAGAACAGTAATGAAAATTGTGTAATGCTCATCAATGGGGACTGATTCATGATGATCCCATGTTTCATGGGTACCAAAAATAAATTACCATTCTGTTGAATGATTTAATTTTTTTTAGATCTGTAACTTTTAACCTGGTTTCCCAAAACTGAAAAAAAAAGTTCCAGGGACTTCTTTTTTTCTCCTCCTCTGCCTCTGGATCAGATTTGCCAAGTCTCGCAACTCTATAACCCCCTTAGTTAACCGGGAGAATTGAAATTGTCTCAATTTGGCGCTATAACATTAACGTTAGCGCTATCGCCGATGAGTGAGTGACACTCGGCTGTATCTAGAAGACTACATAATAATGGGCACGAGGTGGCGCTACACAACGAGGGAACCCGGGGTACAACGGTACCCCGGGTACGGCGTGGTCCATCACATGTATGTTTATTTTCAGATTGCAAAATCCTACCATATAAACTTCCAAAGTTTTAACCTTTCCTCTGTTGAAAATATACTTCCTAAATCTAGTCTTCCAGCAAAATTTTTAGAAATGAAAATTTATTCATTCATAGCTTTTGTAATAGCCTGTATTCATCTGAGTCTTCGTTATATCAGCTCGAACAATTGCACAGGTTGCACACTGCATGCACACACACACAATTTAGCAGTGTCCAATAGCACTCATCTACCTTTCTCACATCTCGCGGTCATTGGCTGATTTTAAAGACATTGTCAGAGATTAAGATTTTGGTATTTAAATTTTTTATCAAATTAAGCCACATGACCAATGTTATTACATTCAGTTTGATGAAAGAAAACCAAAGATTGCAAAAAATAAGGAAATTATACAGACACTAGAAAGATATCTATGAAAATTGAATGAAGCGTTCACTGTCACTTTGTTAATGCAAAGTGTGCCTAAGTAGGTGATATTCTTATTTTTACTTTTTTAAAGCTTTGAAATTGATTTTGAAGCCTAGAATTTTCCCAGCTTAGTATATGAACACTATCAACCATATAGGTACATGTAGCATTTAGAATCTGGCAGATGAGAATTTTTTAATGAAAACAATGTTGAACATTGTCTGTAATTTAATAATTGCACCCTCTAATTTTTCAAAGATGGGAAAGTCTTTGAAAAAGACATGAAAATAAAATTTTTGGAGTGATATATATTCGGAAGGAGCACACTTGATTGTGATCTGAATCACATCTCTATTGCAAGCTATGCCCGAATGACATAGATGTCTGGTTTGCAATCTTGTATTGCTAAAGCCCCTCGTGTCATATAACTCATTTTGGTTACTTGTTTTGTCTTTTCCATGTGGATTTAGGTAAAACTATATGCAATTTGTTCTTTCTGTAAATGCCATTTATGCAATAGGCGGGTTTACTAATAGATGCAAATTTTATGCATACCTCTAACACAAAGGTTGTTCTTGATAACCCGAAAGCTTGCTCGAGGCTTGCCCGACATAGCAACAAGTAATGTATGCAAACTAGATTCCAAGTATTGTAGTCTTATTGTTATCAACCGGTCTATGGAATACCGCGTAACTACGTTAAACGCACATAAATTTGAATATATAAGTAAACCCGCCTATTGTCACCTCTTTCAGGGTTATAGAAATAGTAGTTTCCTCGCGTTCTCGTACAAAATCTTATACAATAATAACTTTCATAATTCCCTTTTTTTCTTTCTATTTGACCCTTGGTTATATCAGCTGTAACAATTGTATAGTCGAACAGCAAGCATCAATGTCCTTTTCATGGCCAGTTAATGAATTGAATTTCTGTCCGCATTTCTTCCTTTTCAAACTCAAAAAAGTTTTCATTCAATCTTTGAAAGCTAACTTTTTGTATCCATTCTTCAAGCTAAAGCTGTTGATGGAAATTTGCTCATTGCAATTGCCTGTTTTCATCTAAGCCTCGGTTTCATCTGTTCAAATGGTTTTGGATATTACCTGGGCTCATTATTTGTATATTTTGTAACTATCTGTTGTGCAATTGTCACCTTTTTCAGGATTATAGAAATAGTAGTGGTATCGTGTTCTCATACAAAATAGTATACAATCATAACTTTTGTAATTCCCTTTTTCCAATTTGACCCTTGGTTATATCAGCTCTAACAATTGTATAGTCGAACAGCAGGCACCAATGTCCTTTTCATGGTCAGTGAATGATTTGAATTTCTGACCGCATTTCTTCCTTTTCAAACTTACAAAATTTTATCCATCCAATCTTTGAAAGCTAACTTTTTGTATCCATTCTTCAAGCTAAACCTGTTGATGGAAAGTCATATAATCTTAGCTTTTGTAACTTTCCTGTTTTCATATGGACGTCGGTTTTATGAGATCAAATGGTTGTAGATGTTAACCCGGGCCCCAAACACACACATTATGGCATTCTCCAACAACATGTTAATGCCAGTGGTCAATGGTTGATTTAAATTTCAGATTGCACGCGTTAACTGTTAAACCTTTGAAAACTTTTTTTTTTCCCATCCCACTCTTTAAACAAAGTTTTCGAACCATGTTTTCAAGCAAAATCTGTTTTTTTCTTTAACACTACACAGCATCACATATCAACTATTATTACATATCAACCATTTCTGTTCTTAGTATTTCAATTTTTTAGTATTTCAATAGTTTATTTTTACTCAGCAATAAAAATGACAATATATATATATACAACATTAAAAGTGGCATTAAATATAGTCATACAATTACAAAACATAAGAAGATACATATCGCATGAGTGAGGCTGCAGACCAGGAAGGAAAAAAAACCCTTCTTCATTTTTTTTTGTCATTTCCAGATCTGTATTGGGCAAGCCATAATGTACATTTTGTAACTGCCTGTTGTGCAATTGTGACCTTTTAGGAGTAAGTTTGAAAACATGACCATTGTTATGTACTCACAACTTTTGTAATTCCTGAATTTCAACTTGACTCTTGGTTATATCACCTGTAAACATTGTATACTTGAACAGCATGCATCAATTCCCCTCTCATGGTCACAGGTTGATTTCAATTTATACACCTTCTAATATTTAAAACTTTGAATATTTGATCCATCTAACTCTTGCAAAACCACTTTTTTTGTATTCAAGTCTTCCTTCTGAATCTACGGATGGAAAGTAAATTTATATTAATCCTGTAAATATCAACCATTTCTGTTCATTATATTGTCCTTTTCAGATAAAAACCATAATTTACATGTTTTGTGACTGCCTGTTGTGCAATCGTGACGTTATAGGCAGAATAGGACACAATTTATTCTTCTTCTTCTTATTATTATTATTATTATTTTTTTTTTTACTTACTAACAACTTTTGTAATTCCTAAACTTAATTTTGACCCTTGGTTATATCAGCTTGAAGCATTGTATAGTCAAACAGCACACTTCTATATAATTATCCTCTTATGGTCACTGGTTGATTTCAATTCATATCACACCTTCTAATATTTAAATCTGAAAATCTTCTCAATCTAACTCTTGAAAAACAACTTTTTTAATTCAAGCCTTCCTCCTTGGTAGAAAATAAATATTAATCCTGTACACATCAACAATTTCTGCAGTTCTTTAATTTGCCCTTTCCAGATAAATCGATCATTTTCACGTTGTGAAACTGTCTGTTGTGCAATGATGACCTTGTATATGCAAGTTTGAATAATAATGTCTTTGCTTGCCGAAATCAAATTTTACATGCTCTTAACTTTCGTAACCGACAAATTTCAATTTGACCCTTAGTTACATCAGCTGTTACATGTATTCAGGGCTCCCAGGTAGAACATTGATGGGTTTACCTTGTTAAAGTGAAATGTAATAACTAATGAATAAACCATTGTATTGTCAAATAGCACACATCAGTCTCCCTTTTATATCCAATGGCTCATTTAGATTCAGATTCCGCAATATTACTCTTCAAACTTTGACAATTTTGTTTTTAAAGTCTTTCAGCTAAATCTATTGATGGAAAGTAATTATTCACCTTGCACATTATTCAATGAAAATTGCTTAAAGCATTTCTATAAAAAATAATTTATGAAAATGTCCATGAAGTGCATGATCTTTATCAGAAAGGTACACAAGATGACAAATAAAGACTGTACGGTATTTTATTATCTAGGTAAATCCTTCTATGCGGGAAAATTGGCTAATAAGGAAAATAGATATCCATGGCAAATACCAATTCATCTTGTACTGATAGAGTATATCCAACATCCGATAAAGGCACTTTTCTGGGTCGTGCAAATCCCCAAGTTTTCCCATAATTTTGTTCACAAAAATAGCATTGGCGGTTTGCATAGTGGTAGGAATAAAAAGCTTTGCACACTTAATCTCCAATGAGTAGGGCACCGGAGTGAAAATTTATCTTTTCACAACAGTACAATAATGTTTGGGGTTGGGTTATGGTGTTTTTACAAAGCATACCAGTTGGATAAAAGAAGGCCAGAATTCACAAGTTTATATTATAGCCTTTGGTTGTTTGAGGTATAATAAGCTTCTGTGCAGTACAGATCAATGCCGTATTGTATGCAATTTTGTAAGGGTCTTCATAATTTCCAGAGAGAAAGAATCTGAAAAATTTCATGCAGAATTTGGGGTGCGGGTGTTATTTTAAGAATCAATGGGATTTTTTTCCTCATGTTTATCTTGCATTTAGGAGTGTTGAAGTCCATTATCATCTCTTCATTATACAGAACATGAATGCACATTTTTATGTCCTTTAATTTTGCTTGTGCAAACAATTCACAATTGGCTCTTTATGCTCTTTTTATTTGTTAAAATTAAGTGGTAAAACTAAAAGAAACATTGGTTTTTTGTAAAGTTGTGAGAAATATGGTACTGTAGAAATAAAAAAAAGTACATTTTGACATGACCTAAAATGACAGTTACATAAAAACAAATTGGATAACAATTGGTGAACTGTCATATTGGATAAGATACTCAATAAAATATGAGCAAATGAATTTAAAAAGATTTGAGTAGTGTCCGCAAGTAAAATTGATAATAATTATGGAGAATGATGAAAAAGCATTACACAAATAGAATGTAGGCTTCACAAGTAATTGTCACTGTAATGTACAAGCTAGACCAGACTCAATGCTCTTTACCTAATATTTTATATAAAGGGCCAGTCCATCAAATGAATTTTCTTTCATCAATTTACAGAAGCCACAAAATTAGATAAAGAGGACAAAAAAATGTAAGGAAAATCAGACAAATAAATGAGAAATATGTGAATTTTCAATGTTCTGGAACACTGGACAGTTGGAAACAATGGAAGCTTCTTTTTTTAATTATTATCTTTTTAATTATTAAACCGTTTTCATGATGAAGATATGACTTTATATGGAGTGAAAAGCGCCCCAAAAGATCTGAAAATTACAGTNCCCCGGAAGCAACACGATTCACCCTGACTCTTTGTTAATTCACAGTTAAGTGCCTAAGAACAACGAGTATGGGTGAATCTTGTTGCTTCCGGGTCCTATGTGACCAGGGCTTAAGGTTGTATTTTTACATGTTTATCTCTAATTTTACAGTGATTTTTCAATTTGAGTGAAAAGTAAGAAATGAAAGAAGAAAAATCAGGTCGGGTCATTTTCAGTCAGTTGAAAGGGGGAGGGTGTGGGCAACCAAACGATCGCTTCTTTTCTTTAATTAATATCTTTTTAATTGTTAAACAGAATTCATGATGAAGATATGACTTTAAAAGGAGTGAGAAGCGCCCCAAAAGATCTGAAAATTACAGTTAAAGCCTCGGTCACATAGGACCCTGGAAGCAACACGATTCACCCTGACTCTTTGTTAATTCACAGTTAAGTGCATAAGAACAACGAGTAGGGGTGAATCTTGTTGCTTCCGGGGTCCTATGTGACCAGGGCTTAAGGTGGGAATTTTTACATGTTTATCTCTAATTTTACAGTGATTTTTCAATTTGAGTGAAAATTTAAAAACAAAAATGAAAGAAGAAAAATCAGGTCGGGTCATTTTCCGTCAGTTGAAAGGGGGAGGGTGGGGGCAACCAAACGATCGCTTGGGGGCATTATGATGAGTTTGAATAGGCAAATTCTATAGGGCTGCTTATGAGCAGACGAATACTGTTTGCCTCTGGTAAGACATGCCAACAAAAGATTTAGTTCCTCTGCACAATGGCATCAAGATTATATTCTGTTTATCAATCAATATTGTGACATATTTGAGAAGCTACTTTATAAAGGTAGACTCTGAATCTTTGCCCCACTGTCAAGATGCATGGTAGATAATAAAGCCATGTTTACACTCATCCCGAATCTTGAAGTTTCACTAACTACGATTATAAAAATTAACCTGAAACCAGGGCAGTGTTTCACCAAATTGTTCTTAAAGTTACGCATGATTTTAAGAAAGACTGGAATATGTTAATGAGTGTAACACGCATAAGATTCTCAATCATTCAGCACAAGAACTGATACCAGTCGTGCATAAATTTGTTTTTAAAGTCTTTCGTAACTTGGTGAATCACTACCCTGGACGAAAATATTATGGGGTTTACACGGAGATGTAGTCGGTGCAACTTCTAGGCTAGTGAAACTACAATAGAAAAAAACGATGCCTTGCACCAGTGACCAAGCGATAACTTGCACGGATGGTAAGGCGACAGAACTTCCGGATTGTTTGGTACGTGGGCGTTGAACGTACTTAACGGAAGATGCGCTTGTAGGAGGGTACTCAAAACTAATGATGTGCTCGTGATAGTCATAATTAAGAAAACCCAGTTCACACTTGATACTCCGTGGGTGGGGGGCATTCCCATGATCTTGCCGAAGCCTCGATGGAACCATAAGTAATTTGTGGTTTGGTCGTGGTTTTGTAAACGCAACGTTCAGACCGCCTACACTGAGCGAATCTTGAAGTCCAAATTCCTAGGTTACTTTTGAGGTTTTTGAAACCTTATAGTTTCAGTTGTAAGTAACTGCATTTACATAGCCGCGATTTTTTGTGTCGCGACGAATTGCATATCGGCATCGTGACTCAAGTTACCATTCACACAGCACTGTCCGTTTGCCGTGACTTTTTTTATCGCCGCGACTCGCTCCGACTTTTCTGTAGATTCAGATTAACTGCGCATGCACTAACTTTGACCCGACGTCAAGTCATACGAATTACAAGAATACAGATGAATAACAACTTATTTTAATGAAAAAGTACGAACGATGTGAAATGGCAATGAAAATCAGCTAGTAAATAAACGAAGTGTAAAAAACATTTGCTGGTGAACGATCGAATAGCACGTGGCATCTCTTGAAATCCGGAAGTACAGATGCATTATGGGATTAATTGACGCAACAAAATTTGCTTCAATCGTTCACATGACCAAAACAACCCGGCAAATCAGTGCTGTGACGTGAAAAGTTGCTGCAGTTTGCCGTGATTATTTGGTTCACACAGTCGCGACTTTTTGCCTTGCCGCGACGCGAAAAATCACGCGTGTGAATGCAGCTTATGTGACCCAAACTTGAGTGATATCATTGGAGAAATAGGCCAAGAAACTAAAAGGGAAGTGATCTTTTATGATTGGATTTTGGATGGATGCAGCTCATGAAAACCTTCATTTCAACTCACAAAAGTTTTTACTTTGCATTGAAAAGGGGAATGCAGGTTATTCAAATTCTTTCCCCCTCAATATTTACCTGCAAAATAGTACCTGTTTGATTTATTCAAAGTTAGTAGACCGGAATGTGTGGGCTGATTTGCTTTCATTCATTATTACTTGTTATCCTGAAAAAAATAATCTTTCAGTTGATCAGGTTTGATTCTGGAATTGAAATTACAAGATAAGAATAGAATAGAAAGTACCTGTTATGAACACATAAAAGACAGGTAAATCCTCATTATATATCAAGTGCTTGCATTCTTATCATGCCGAACCCACTGATACTTTTGGAGAAAATTAGTGATTTTAAGCTCAACAAATTTGCTGGTGTTTCTGTTTGATCAAGAAAGAGAAAAGTGCTCCAAGTGCTATCTCTATAGATTAATCAGTTTTGGTCACATTTACATCCGGCTTAGTGAACATCCTTCATTTTTTGTCATTGAAATATCAAACATCTGAAGTTTTGATTTGATCCAACATGTTTTAAAGATGTGCTGCTTAAATATCACCTAGGTGATGTAGCAGACTGTGAAGGGAAATCGAAAGTTACACTTTTGATCACAGTTGGATTTAATAGAGTAATGGAAAAGTTTATTTGAAATTGCTCTCTCTCTCTTGTTTTGGATGTTACCTGCTATAAAACAGGCTAATTTATTTATTTTAAATTCTATTATTTCTGTTTCTCCATTATTTCAGTGAAACAGATAAATTTCATTTTTAGATTTATTCAGTAAATTAGAAATTAATTATCCGAAGTAATCAAACTCTATGATGGCTTGAATTTTTAATTATAATAATACAAATATTGGATTCAAAGCTCTGTACACTCCTCCTTCCGTTTAACATACTTTGGCAATCCTATTGAATTTTGCAAATAGTTTAGTTCTATTCAGTGCCGCATCTCCAAAAGGAACTTCAAGCAAACTTGCCTTGTTTGTTTGGCTGTCTCTACAAGTGATTCCAAAAAGTTTAGGACGAAAAAAGAGAAGACATTGGAATATTTGCTTTGAACTTTACTCACTGTTCAAAAGAAACTATGTGAAAACAAACTTACTTTTTTATTCTTCGGTCTCTCCAGTATCTTCAATGATGAGAGCATTCCAAAAGACATGGTTGAACTATTTGCTTTCTTTCTCTGTTTATACCGCAACACCTTTTGAATATGAGGCATTTTCCTGTTTTTGCCCTTCATCTAATCTGGACTTCTTTTTTTTCGAGGGAATATGCTAAAAGAGATATTTTGTGTTTCCTCACATGTCTTTATTATCTCTTCTTGGTTGTTATATGACAGGAAGTAACATGTTTTTCCAAACATGACAATTATTAGAAAATCAGTTATATTTGGCCACAATGATTTTTAGGTGATTTTCGATTTCCAATGTTTTGCTTGAATAATGACTTTCCAGCTTATGTCTAATGACTAACGTACCCCATTAAAAAAATGGCAACCATTTGACAACCAAGTATTTTGGCCTTAATTTAAGAGAGTTAATCATTTGTTTCACGATTTGCAAACGTAGAACATCGTGGGACAACTGATTCACTCTCTTCAATTATATTTCACCGTGATGAACCTCTTTCAAACCATATTTGGCCTATGCAAAGTTGCAATCAGGCTTACGAATCACAATGATTTCTAGATGCTTTCTGACTTTTAATGTTTTGCCTAGAAGCTCTGAATATTGGTGAAGATATTTAAATATATTTTCCAGCTCATGTCTTCCATCAGTACTGTCCACCATCAGCAGATTGAATAGCCAGAATATTTTCTTTCTATAAGGTCATTTTTTTATTCTAGAAATTTCCCAGGTCTCTCCCATAAAAGTGAGGAATGAGCCTATTCTATTCACCCTACAATATTGAGATTTCACTTCATGGTGAAGTAAAAAAAAAAAAAATGAGATGCTGTATGAATGAAAAGTTGTACAAAATATTGAAGTAGCTGGTCTCTATGCTCTGTTACCTGCTGTAAATATTTCCTTTTGACAAGGGTCAAGGTTCCAATTGTCATAATATTTTTAGGTCATTCACACGCACTAAGCGGTCTTATCCCGTGTGCATACAGATATTAAATTCAAAAGCATATTTGTAAATTTCAAGCCAAAATGCGTTGCGGCATTTCTATCCAAATTACTGACCTGAAAATCGTGTAATCATCTTTTATTTATTGGAAATACTTGTGTGTACTTTTATGATAGATTTGGCTTCAAAAGAGGCTCCGCCCAACTACAGGGATTGCTATACCAGGGAGGAATTTTACTTTTCATATTTGATAAGCAGTTTAGATGAGAGGAAACATTAACTTTTCACTGTAAAGTTCTATGTGAAAAAGGTACTACACAAAACACCTTTTGTATTGCAATCCTTCTCAAATGCATAGCAAATTGCAATGCGATACCAGGAAATTATTCCCTATGTACAATTTTAACTTCTCTATCAATCTTACTGGTAAAGAAAAGTAAAATATGTATAAATTATGCGGAGGGCTTATAATCATTATAAAATTACCCCAACTTTAGCCAGGCTGTATGAAAGCATTTCTTTCATTTATTTGGGCTGAAGAGAGGGTACTGCCTCGGTAAATATTTTGTATCATTGGGATGAAAATATTTTAGATTGCAATTTTAGACATACTTTTACAGTAAGTTCCTCATATAAGACAAGTTATAGTCAGAGATCCATCGACCTGTATCAACTAGGACCCAAAAATGTTTTGAATCCCCCCACCAAAAAAAAGAGAAAATGAAATTAATTTTAAAAAAATTAAAGGAATCCGCAATATGTGATCAGGCAATACATAATTTAAAGTTAATCATGAAAATATTTGACAGATTATTCAAATTTTTGTTCACTCCTTATCGATACAATGTAACTCTAATTATTTATCCCTCAATATTTTGGATCTATTACCCCCTCCATTCTTTAAAAAAATTAATTCTTCCCCAGAGTAGCTCTTCATTTCTTTCCGTTTGAGATAAACTTCAAGTAAAGGAAAACAATTTTGTGATAATGCCCATATATATGATATCATCTACTTATTTTACTCTGTTGTTTAAGATTTTTATAATCTGACAGTGTTGTAATTATGTTCATATAATTTAGGAAATAATATGTATGTGGAGGCACCGTAGTGTAGTGGTTCTGACTCACGCTTTTCAACCAGAGGGTTGTACATGTAGGTTTGAAAACCACCCAGCAAGAAATACATCCACATTCTGCTAGACTCAACTCAAGTGAGATGAATGGGTAACTGGTAGAAATTTATTCCTTGAAAAAGCTTATGCGCCTTGCACTGCTAAAGGCAGGGTAATAATGCTGCAATTTTAGAGCACTTAGAACACTTCTCATGAAGAGTTGATAAGTGCTATAAAAGCTGTTCATTATTATTATTATTAGTATTATATATTTTGTTTTTCATCAGGTCCTCCATCGTTGGGCTTCCAACTGTTAAAAAAGACAAGTACTCTGTCTTTAACTTTCTGGAGATGAAGCAGCCGACAAGCTCGCAGATCCTGGACATTTCTCCAGCACAGACTTCTGCAGGTATGGACTAGTGTAAACTTGTCTAATGTACGATGGCTGATATCTGCCAATTTTTTTACTTCCGAATTACGGCGTTATAACGCCCTAAATTACGGCTTTATTATCTTGTCAAAAATACATTGTTAATACGTTGTTAAAATACCCTACATTACGGTGTTATATTGCCTTAAATTACAGCATTATATCACCCTAAATTACGGCGTTGTATTGCCCTAAGTTACTGCGTTACATCGTCCTAAATTACAGCGTTATATTACCCTAAATTATGGTGTTATATCACCCTATTACAGCGTTATTATGCCCTGAATTATGATGCTATAATGCAGTAAATTTAAAAAAATTTGGCGGAAACTAGCCACTGTAGTAATGGCCTCAAAGTAAACTTGACCCGGGAAGTATCATCGTATTATAGTATTGACTTTAAAGCTTTAATGGTGTATATAGTTGATTCTGTATTAAAAATGGCTCTTCTGACATTAAAGTATACATTTTTTTAATCAAAGTTAACTTGACCCTGGAATTATTATAATATCGACTTTAAAGCTTTAATGGTGTATATGCGTGATTCTGTATTGAAAAATGGCTCATATGACGTTAAAGAAAATTTTCCATCATATTATAATCTGATTTAAGATCTTTCATTTATCCATAATGGGGAACGTAAGTAGAATACTATAATAGTTATGAGGAGAAATTAATTCTTATACATCTCAAATTAATTTAATAATTGAATATGTTAGACAGGACACAGAAAATGCCTTAATTCAGAGGGAATTTTATTTTAAAAAACACTTCCCAGATAAAAAATCAGTAGACATGTGATCTAAGATCATAGCTTTGTAGTTTGTCATTACAACAAAAAAATATCCCTATCTTTGTGAAGTTTCACAACATGTAATCACTAATCACATCAGTCTGAGTCTACTGTAAGGTTATTGAAAAAAAATCACTCATGTGAATATTTTTATTTGCTTATAACACTTAAAAAAAAAGATATGTTATTCCTTTCTGGATTGCAGAGCATATACGATGAGCAATAATGTTTCTTTGGATTTGTTTTGACATTTAATAGCTGATGCTTTGGGATAATTTCTTTCAAGGGCACTTTCAGAATGAGAAAATGATGATCTCTAAAATTCATTTGTATTTTACTTTGCCTGTTTATTACACCAAATTTGTTAATACTGTCAAACTTTTATTATTTGAAGGCATTTTAAAAGAACTTTTTTTCGTAGAATATTGTGAAGTGTGTTAGGCTAGCATTCTGGTTCTCATATGAAAATGGACCCTACCAAGATGAGAAATTGTAGAAAAAAAAATATGAATCTTTTTAATCAGAGCTAATCATTATGATAAATCATATCAAACTTTCATGTATAATGCATACAAAATGAAGGACTGTTTTTAATGTTAGTATATATAGGCCCGTATTCCGATAGCGAGGTTTAAGTTAACCCTGGTCTAAATCTGTGGTTTAAGTATGGGTAGCCAAAAGGGCCAAAACTTTATTTACAATGTATAATTCCTATGTTAACTGCTCTCTTTTCCCATGCTCTAATAATGTAGAAAACTATTGAAGTTTTTATTCTGAGACAGTTTTGAATACTATGAGTACCAAATGTGCTGGTAAACTAAACATCGACTGTTATAGATTCAAGCCTCTTTTGGCTACCCATACTTAAACCACATATGTTAACTCTAGTTTAAGTTAAACCTGGCATCAGAATACGGGCCAATGTGTTTAAAATATAGTAAAAAAAGATTGTGGTTAATTTTGATTCATCTACACATAAGTTCGAAGATTATTTGATGTATAATTTTTTTTTACATTGAAATTGAAATAACCCTTACCAATATTGAATTTTTTGTCAAAATGACAAGAGTACCAAGTCCTTTGTTTATATTCTATTGACATTGTAGCACATGGTAGAAAATTTAAACGATACTGTCAGAATTCATATTTTAGTTGAATTCTAGACTTTGTCCAAGCAGAATCAAAGCGCAAAGTTAATCCTTTCATTGCAATGCCATTAAATTACCTTTTGAGCCTGTGTGAAGACCCAAATGAATCCATGTAGAACTTTCTGATTTTCTCTGATTGTGGGATTTTAAAATGAAAAGATTTGCAACAAATGAAAACCATTAAGGTTGATTTATAGCTCCTGAAGTATTCATGTTCTAAAATTCTAAAACGTCGAGAGTATGATATGAATAATATCCAGTCCCCCTAAATTTCCCATTCATTGCTATTTTGAAAGAAAAAGAAGGTAATGATAAAGTTACAGATCTGTGGCAATGCAGTAGTGAAAGCAGGGTAATAATGATTATAATGACGGCTTTTATATAGCGCTCATCAACTCTTCATAAGAATTCCCTAAGTGCTCTACAATTGCAGCATTATTACCCTGGCTTTAGCCCGGCAGCCACCATGCAGCGCACTTGGTGTTTTAAGGAATAAATATTCCTACCAGGTACCCATTCACCTCAACTGGGTTGAGTGCAGCACAATGTGGATGAATTTCTTTCTGAAGGAAATTAATGCCCTGGGTGGGACTCGAACCTACGACCCTCTAGTTGAAAGGCGAGAGTCATGACCACTACACCACAGCGCTTATGAACTTTATATATCATTTATTGCAGTTCATGAAGGTCATAATACATTTCACTAAACAACCCTTTCTGAAAATTTGAACGTTGAAATAATTCATCCTCATATTTATACTTTCCCTTTCTAAAATTGTTTCCATCACCCATGTGCAAGGTTGTTCATTCATCGGGTTTACAGCGTGAACAATATTTTTACATACCTAATTTTCCAATGAATAAGTCTTCATTGTATACGATGTCCACCTTCCTCTTTTGTGTGGCTAGCAAATACAAACACCCGCATGGGTGAACTCTTTCATTCAAGTTAGGCCGAGACTGATGCACACCATTTAAGCTTTACAGTTGATACTGCAATGAAAATAATTGACTATTGTTGGAAATTATGTGTACATTGAATTGATTAATATTTCTTAATGGATTATATTTTGGGACGTTCACAGCGTTAATAAATCAAAGTCGATAAAAAATGCAATAATAATATAATATGGACTAGCCTTGAGGGAGACATAACATTTATGGCCCTGAGTAGTTTTTGTTGTGTCTCCCGAAAGAGATAGTCCATATTGTTATTATTAACCAAATCAGACATCTTGAGCGAACACGAAATCCATGAAATAAACCAATGGCAAAATTAAAAGTGGTTGCTCACGAGATCGCTGTCCGCGTATTTCGGATGTGAACTTATTGCCCACTGTTTTACACGCAAAATCCCATTGACATTTGTCCGAGGGCAATAAAGTAATTTATGGACCGCTCTGTCTTTTACTGGGCGATTAAGTGTAAAAATCACATTGCTCAGATGTCTGATACGGTTAATAATATTATAGATTGACTAGAAAACCAATATCTGTGTTTACTGTCATGGGATATATAAGTTGATGAATAACAGTATGTTGCCTCACTGTGCCTCAAGTATGTATTGATCAAGTCTTTTGAAGAATGGTCTGTACTCTGCCCTAGAAATGGTAGTTTATTGGGTAGTACAACAATAATTCCATATAGGTCATGTGGAAAAAAAGGGTACTGTATGTCTATGATATTCTTAACATGTAGGTACTGATCTGTTTAAAATCACTATTTTTACACAATGTATGTGATTATGGAAAAATACAAATGACAGATTGATCTCTTTTTAGGTATAATGGTTCCTAGATGTAAGGACAATAGGATGACATTTATAGGTCATTTTAATGTGATTATATTTCAGTTAGACTACACAGCTATCTGATTATCTTATTAGATGGTGAGAAATACTTTTTAAAAATATACTTTTATGAGTACTCTTTTAAAATTTTCCCCGTGAAAAATTCACCCTATAAAACATTTCACGGGGGCTATTTGGAGGTCATAGAGGATATTTTAAGATTTAGGGGACTATTTACACTTTGTGCCTTGTATTTTTTTACGCTGGTTTCGTATATTCGTGCATCTGGTAATCTGAACATGTTACCATTGTTTTTTTAATGATGTGTAATGTTTGTAATTGTGTATGATTTTCATCTCATTTGCATTTATGAAATACAGTGGAAACTCGTTATAAAGAGATTTAATATTATCACGAAATATCTGATTTAATGAGGTAACAAATCTGGTCCAAGCTCTGAATAACATATTGGTTTTTTAACTCTGATTTTAACAAGATTACTGCTATAACAAGGTAATTTTGATGGTCCCAAGCATCTTGTTATACTGAGTTTCCTCTGTACTGGTATGAATTATTTCTTTGAAATATGGTACAAACAATTCAAAGTTACATTAACCTCTTACCTTTGCTATCACAGTGATAGTGGATGAGGTGGAAGAGCCAGGAACATCATCAAATCCTACTTCCAACAAGAGATCAAGATGGGACCAACATCCTGGTATCCTCAGTAATGTAGGGTCAGAGGTCAAGGGTCAAAATAGCCAGACAGCAATCCAGGTAATGCAAATGATTTGTGTAATTCCATCTAACTCTTTTTTTTTTTGGATGAGGATTTTTGTTTGTTGGATGTATTTTATTTTCATCAGAATATACAGGTAACTCTGCCTAATGGGCTGTTGCTCAAAATCAACTGCAACTTTGCAAATTATAACGCGCATTTTTATTCGCGCACTGTATGCGCATTTAACAAGACGCGCATGAAACAATGATTTTGATTGGCGCGTTTCGATCAATTGCAACTTGCGATCAATTGCAACTTTTGAGCAACACCCCCTAAGCCAAATCTCAGGGGACCACACAAATCTGTTCGACCACAAAAATATGTTAGAAATTTGACTTCAAAGAAGAGATAAAAAGTACAGGTTTAATATGATTTGTTAAATGACATTGACTTTAATAGGAAATTATTTGACTTTATACGAGATCAACCTAGGGAGTGTTGACAGTATCATTTTGGCCTTCTGATTTATTTAGTCATTAAATTGTACTTGGGAAGAAATGCTGCATTTCATTAAGCAGCCAGCAATTATTTTAGAGTAAACAAACAGAAAGAAAATGTGTAGATCACCAGAAACAATACTGATTAAAAACTGAATACATTCCACATCCCAGGTATGTAAAACTGTGTCACAAACATCATACATGGACAATAGAGTTTTGGTTAGATTAAGGACTTCCAAAACTGATATTTTTGACTCCCAAAGAACAAAAAATATTGTGCTTTTCAAATTCACATAGATTTGTAGATCACTGGCGCTCATGGGGATCCATGCGATCTGCATCATCAACAAAATTTGTGACGTCTTGTCGGACAACTCCTCATTCGCTTTGTACACAGAATTTTTAAAATGGATTAATGTATCATTATTCTTCTTAAAATACATGCAGAATATATAAATAAACGCCGTACCCCAAATGAAAATTAAGATTTTATTACATTTTCCAAAGAAAGGAGAATATGAAATTTTATATTCAGAGTTAATGAGGAGTTGTCCGACATGACGCCACAGATTCCTTTAAATTTGCTGATCGCACGGATCCCCATCAGCGGTAGGGATCGTCATATCTCTGTGACTTTGATAATTCATAACTTTTTTTAATAAGTTGTCTGAATTTGCTCAAATTTTCACAACTTGTTAATCTGATTTTTCTTCATTCAATGAGAGCAAGATAATTCCAGAGTTACTTTCCCTTTAAGCACCATTCAATGTAGGTAGAATGGACGTAAATTCATTGAACATACTTGTCACTTGACAAAATTCATACTTACAAATATGAATAGACTGAAAATGTCTTGACTTGTGAATTTTTCATTTCAAAATATGAAATTTGACTATTGTATGGAGGTACACATGTTATTTCAAATCAGAAGTTTATATTTGAGGTGGACATTTCGTTTGGCTGTGAAATTTGAAGAATAATGTCCTTAATTTCTTGATCATGTCAAAGTAAGAATTTATCACTTCAGATATACATTTTTGGAAATGTCACAAGTTCATGTATATCTGCAACAATAGGCCTGTGTTCTTAATGACATATACCATGCTGCATGCTAGAAATGTTTTAAAAAAACCCTCTGAATTAAATCATTCTTGCTCAGGCGACTGTGACAATCCAACCAGAAATTGAAAGCAATATCTCACGGACAAACTGAACCTTTGTAGACGTATTCATGTAAATTGCCTTTGGGGCAGGTTCCTTTAGAGGAAGCTCTTATTTACTGTATACACGATCAAAGGCCAGTTATAACCTTTTGAAAAATTGATTGCCTTCATTCACAAAATAGTTCAGTGTTCCTTTCTGCCAGGATAACCATGAAATTGTGAGCCCAATCATGCATGAAAGCATGGTACCGTGGTTTAAAACCCTGGATAAATCTTTAATTCACCCCTAAATCGCTTGCACTTTACAACTAGAATTCAGTAAATCCTGACGTAGTGATGAATGATATTTGCTAACATATTTCTCAAAGATTCTAACTTTGATTGTGCCCCATGCAACTGTGGAGCCTTTTTAAGGCAGGAAAAATCTAGATAACACACTTTGGTAAATTAAAATACATACTTGCATGTTGAAGCATTTGAATATAAATGAAAATAATTTTTTTAATTTTTGTTAAATCAGCTGTTATGTTATGAGCAGGGGAAAATACAGCTAAAGTTCTTAGAAACATACTAAAAGCTATTATAAACAAATTAAACTTGGGCATCTGAATGTCAACTTTGACATGCTAAATATCACTGTAATAGTACACAAGGGAACGCTAAATGGACCACACGCTTTATATCCATCCTACCTTATCAACCCTTACTACAACCCACCTGTATATTAAACCTTTGCATATGAACACCTTGACCTAGGCACCCTCATTTTACCTCTATCACATGGTAAATATCCAATGAAAATACACAGTCATTCACAGCAATTCTGCATGTTTCACTACGGATCATCTAGAGGCCCACACCCACACTGTACCCCAATCCCACATTTTCAACCCACATGATGCTGACCATTATACTTACCATATATGCATCTGCATCCAGAATATATGCTAAATGCATTACACGTGGAAATACCTAGAGGTCCATACTCACACTTGCATCCCACATTTGCAACCCACACTGGTACCAACCTCTGTACTTATCCCATGCATCTAACCTTTTATATGGTATGTCCGATGCAAGTATACAGGCATTAACTGGAATAATATGCCTGGGGACATTGAGAAGCCCACACTCACACTTTACCTCAATCCCACTTTATCAACCCACATGGATACTAACCATATGCATCTGCATCCAGACTTTTACATGATAAATACCCAATTAAAGTATAGGTTCAATATAATACATGTACATTTACACATGGGAATACTTAGAGGCCCACACTCACACTATTTATGCATCCCACATTTGCAACCTACACTGGTACCCACCTCTATACTTAAGCCTGTGCATCTGAATCTAATTCTAAACTTTTACATTCTATATATCCATTATGTACACAGGCGTTCACTAGAATGCTTTTCCTTGGAACATCTCTTGGCCCACACCCACACTTTACCTCTATCCCCACATTATAAACTCACACCGTTACCCACCTCTATACTAAAGTTATCTGAATCCTGAATCATTTTTATCTCTAGTATCCAATGAAAGTATGGAGTCATTCACAGCAATACTGCACATTACATGTGAGAACACCTAGAGGCCCACACCCACATTTATGATCCCCGCATTATCAACCCACACTGATACAGATACCCATCTCCGTACAAAACATTTACATCTGAATCAAAATATGTACATGCTTAATGCTATGAAAGTACAGAAGTGTTCTTTGCTACAGTACACATGAGAACATTTAGAGACCCACACCCACACTTTACATCCCACATTACCAACCCACACTATTAAATACGCACCTGTATACAAAATATAGATACATCTAAAACCATACTTTAGTGGCTAAATATTGAATTAAAGTAAATATTCATGGTAATATTTCACATGGTATCACCTAGAGACCCACACTTTATATCCATCCCACATTATGAACCCACACTAATACCCACATCTATGCTAAACCAATGAAGCTGAATGTAGACTTTTAAAGACTGAATAACCAATAACATTTCACAGTTATTGACTGCAATACTACACATGGAAACAAGAAACAGCCCACACTCGCACTATACCACCATCCCACAGTCTCAACCCTCACAGATACAGATTCACAGATACAGACAACCACCTCTACACTAAGCATATGCTTCTGTATTCAGAATTTTACACATTATGTTATATATTCACTATAATTCATGGACATCACATGAGAATAGAGGCCCACACTCACACTCTACATGTATCCCACATTTGCAACCCATACTGTACACACCTCTATATACTTAGACATAAGCATCTGAATCTAAACTTTTGCATTCTATTTTTCCAATCACAGTTCACACTTATTCATGGCAATACTACACATGGGAACATCTTGCAGCCCACACCCACGCTGTAAATCCATCCCACTTTATCAACTCACACGGATACACTTACCTAAATACTAAACCTATATATGCGTTTGAATCCAGACTTTTTGCAAGCTAAATATCTAATGAAAATACACAGTCATTCTGCACATTACACATTATGGGAATATCTAGAGTGCCACACCCACACTTAATATCAATCCCACATCAACCCACACTAATATCGACCACCACCTCTATACTAAGCATATGCATCTGCATCCAGACTTTTACATGCTAAATATGAAATTAAATTATAGGTCCACTGTAATACATGTATTACACATATGAACACTTAGAGGCCCACACTCGCACTAAATATGTATCCCATATTTGCAACCCACACTTGTAACCACTTCTCTACTTAACTTATACATCTGAGCAAACATGTCCACTTGAATGCCATGCCTGGGAACATTGTTTGACAAACACCCACACTCTTACTCCATCCCACTTTCTTAACCCACACAGTTACTTTACCTATATACTAAACTTGCATTTGAATCCAGACATTTACATGCTAAGTAGCCAATGAAGATACACAGTCAATCACAACAATTGGGCACATTACACATTGCAACATGTGATGTTCACTGCAATACATGTTTACATAATTATGAGAACCTCCATCCATCATGTTTAACCCACACCGATACCCACACGCCAATACAAATAATCACCTCTATATTCAGCATATGCTCCTGCATCCAGATTTTTACACGCTAAATATCCAAGTAAAGTATATGTTCACTGTAATTCATGCTCATCACATGAGAATACCTAGAGGCCCACACTCACACATATACATCCCACATTTGTGACTCAGACTGGCACATGTACCTACCTCTATACTTAAATCTAGATGCATCTGAATGTGAACTTTTACATTCTATATATAAAATTAAATTACACATGTGTTCACTTGAATAATGTGCCTGGGAACATGTAGCATTCCACATTCACTCTTTAAATCCATTCCTATGCAGGTTGCCGAGACTGAGGGTCTTATTCGTGACTCAACTGCCGACACTGAAGATAAGGCACGACCACCTCTAGACCTCTTCCAAGCTATATTTCTTGACTCTGATGACAGTGACAGCAGTGATGAGGATGATTATCAGGAAAAAAATGAAAAAGTTATGGAAGTCCCACCAGTCCAAGGTATGAGCATGATATTGTAGACCTGCCACCCCCCAACCCTATTCCTTAGTTTTCTATCCTCTTTCGCATTTTAATCTGTTTTGGCCTGGGCTATTTTGAAAATGCAGAGCCCCCCCCCCCCCCCCTCCATATCTTGGATTTGGATTGTGCTATTACAAGGAAAATTGGCATGGACCGAAGCCTTTGCAGTAAATTCTAAGATTGCGGAGTCACTTTTCTCCAAATTTGCTCATTATGCTGATAATATGCAATTATTATGCTAATTAATGCATAAAATCAGTCTTATACAAATTCCATAAATCGCTAAATGAATCCCTAAACACACTAATCATTGCTCTAGTTACTCTAACTAATGATCCAAACAATATTCCATGAATAAAATTGCTATCAAAATTCTTTTTCTTTGCCTTCGTATTTCTAATGTTTTTTTAACCGAAATTGTTGGTGATATTATTAGAGTGAAAACATCAGGATTTTGGGGATATCACCCATTTAGTGTAAAATACTTAATACAAATTAACGAATTTTGACTAAAAATACCTTTGCATTGACCTTGTACATGAAATCACGTTTGGAGCCATTTTTGGCTTCACATTTTTATTTAATCTTGCGTAATTCCGGAACGGTGAGCGTGAAAATGATTTGAAAAGTTGTACAAGACTTCATAATTGTTATACCAGAAATTTTCAATTGTAACTATCACCTTGAAAACCTGATTGAGCAAAGGTAAAGTCCAGCTCGAAGGATGACATGTGACATAGATGAGCACTCACTCAGTGGTGCTTGACAAAATGGTTCAAGTGCTAACCTGTACTTAACGTAGGCCCTTGTGTGAAGTTCACCTCTTCATTGAAAATCTGTACTTCCTCACGTATGGATACTTGCATTATTTGCTCTCCTATTTCTATTGAAAAGTAAATGTTTTGATATTTGCCAACATGATTACTAAGTTATCATTCAGGTTGTTTTGTATGTCTATTGTCAATAGCATTTGCATCAAAATCAGTTTTCCTTGAATACAGTGAGTGCCAAATAGTAGCCGTGCTACAGCCGGTTTATTATGCACAGAGCGCTTAGAAACACTTTGTATTAAGTGCTAAAACTAGTGTATTATAATATTTTTGTCACCTTTCATTCAACTGTCTCATTGATATATTTTGTGATGGGAACTCTACTATTACCAAAAATGATGTATTAAAGCAGTATGAATTACACTTGTAAAGAGGTGTGGCAGGCTGCCATGGGACACAAATCCCTACATCTAGGCCAGTCCATTGACTGTGCATTGGGGTACTATTCAAATATGTCTTTTTGTCTATTAGAGAAGAAGGTGCGGTGGGAATTCTTTCCCTGTTTTGTCAGGAGCATTCCTGACCCAAAGCAGTCTTTCAAGTGCAGGTGTCTATTGTAAAGCAATGTGTATTGAGATTTATTTTTCATTTTATCAATATTATTATGACTCTCTTTAGGTTGTTTGTGAAAAAGTACACAATGATGGGATTGCAATTATTCAGTTCCAAAAAGAAATCCACCACCATTAGATGAACTGATGGTAGTTAATTTGCATATATGAAATTTCATGATACAAGCCTATCATTTTGGGGTTGAAAATCAATGTAATTTTTATTTTTCATTTTATCAATATTATTATTATGGCTCTCTTGTGGTTGTTAGTGAAATATCACAGATGAATAAAGTGTTTGACGGATTATAATGATTCAGTTTTGAAGGGAAAAAATCCACTGCCATTAGATAAACTGATGGTAGTAGAGAAACAACAATGTCTATACTCATTTTGTGTTTGACAACCAATGTGTATTGAAATTTATTGTTCATCTTATCAATATTATTATTATGGCTTTATTGTACATGTGCATGTAGTTGTTTGTGAAAAAAATACACAATTTAATAAAGTGGTTGACGGGATTGCAATAATTCAGTTCTGAAGTTAAAAAAATCCACTTCTTTTCATGAACTGAGGGTAGTAAAAAAAAACTTGAAGTATCATACTACATTACTAACTTATCAGTTTGAGTTAAGTGAAATTTTAATAATCTGAGATGGTACTGAAATATCACAAACTAAATGTAATGTTTATTTTCCTCCATTAGTCTTAGCTTTTCCCACAAGTTTCATTCTACAGCCAAATAAGTCCCCATTACAGTGTATTTCAAGCAAATTTGTATGTGCATCTTTAATTTTCAGTTAATAGGAAATAATTGTATTCAAGGAAAGGCAAGCAATTTATTATTGCTAAATATAGATTAAGATAATTATTCTGAATGTAGATATCAGGGTGCTACACAAATTTTTTCACCGGTTGCCCAACTTTTTCAAATCACTTGCCCAAACAAAATTTCTTTTGCCCCAAATTGATGACCTATACCAATTTGTACATGTAGATGAAAACTAGAAAAAGCTGCTACTTGCCCTTTCAGGCAAGTGACAATTTTATTTACTTACCCGACATGCCCCGGGCATTCGGGTAAGTGGGTTTGTAGCGCTCTGAATATATTTCTCAAATTTGAATATATTGAGAGAATTCTAAATGAACAATGCTTTTGCCTACGAGTAGGTTCAATTTAGCACTTGTTTTCATGACAAAATCATTTAAGAATATTGCATTTTATGTCACATGTTGACATGTAGTATTCATTCCTACATGTATAGTTCTGTGAATGTTTCCATTGGATTACATAAAGTTAAATTTTGCAGAGAAACCAACCTCACTTATTTGCCAAATGTTGATCATAATTTTTTTTCTTTTCACTCAAAAAAAAAAATCACAATAGGAAAACATAAATATAACCTGAAGACTAATTTTGAGTAAAATTATGAATAATCATGTGATATAGAACCGGAAAATGCATTTGCAAACATTGTAGGGCGTTTTCTTTAATTCTAAGACTTATTATCAACATGAGAGTCATTCTTGGACATCAAATTATGAATAATTTGTGTGTGCTTACCAACCAAGCATTGTTTGAAGAAGGCACTTAGTTTTCGGGGCCATCTTCACCCAATCTTCCATTGAATTTCTTCTTTTCATAATGGAGGTATATGTTGACTCATAGTTACGAATATGGCAAGCGCAGGTGTGAAAAAATATGAAATATTGTCAATGCGTGGTACCTTGTTTCGCTTAAAACAAACATAGTACCAGGTTGTTTCTATGAAAAAGAATATTTTAACATCGATTTTGGGTTGTCACAGCAAAGAACTCCTCTTCCTGTCGCTCTGCAGTATTAAAAAAAATGAAATATCACATTGATGGTTTGGTAAAATATACCGGACAACCCTTTTCTTTGAAGTTAATACAAAGTGACAATTGAATGGTTCAATCTAAACTGCAAATGTTACATGAACATTTTGAAAGGCTGGAGGAGTGGCAAATTTTTACAAATGATAAATTTGAAACATGTTGGATCCGATGCTTCAACAATTGTATCTATTATTTATAATGTTGACTTTACTATTGTGCATACCGGTATCTAGATTGTTACTCCTACAAACCTTTTTAAGATAATAATTCCACATTCAAGTGTTTTTTAGTTTTTGTAGAATAACTTTTCTCCTTGCATTTATGACCCAATTATCAAAATTCTTCCATTTTTTGTGATACAGTTTAATTGCTTATCTATGTATTGCTTTTATATGCATTTGATGTGTGTAATTTACAGTGGGTATGATGATAAGATAAACAATTTGTGAAATTCATTTGACATACATGTACTTCAAATTTTGTTTATAAGACAAATGGAGAATTCATTAGAAGGATGTATGTTGCTTGTGTAATTTATTTTTTTCACCATCAAACATTTTTAGATAATAATATCTTTGTTTTTTTCCCTTAAATTTGTTCATTTCAATTTATGTTCATGCTTATATGATATTACCCAGAATCCATTCAGATCTATGGCGTTAAACTACTTTAGCGGAAACAAGTTAAACGGCAACTAATTTAACAGCTAATTTGAATGGGATAAGTGGTCACGAAAGTGGTCTTCCAAACTGATTTGGAACTCCCACTCACGTTATAGATATTCTTGACTAGGAACCAGTTCAGCTGGTAATTTTAAGAAAGGTGACTTTCATAAAGCGGCATTAAGTTGTATATTTCACCCAGAATATGTCAAGCATCTGGCTATTTCCACTATTTCAGGAAGCCCAATTTGCATAGACAATGCAGGAACAAAGAAATATACTCAGTAATAATGATATACACACAGAAATATTTGAACTGAGCTGTTTATCCATCGTCATGGCTACAGAGCCACTTTGCTTGAAGTGGACTTGAAATACACTTTGTGGGCCTCTTATTAGAACAGGATGCAACATGGCTTCCAAAAAGACAATGGAAACTAGCTTATTGGAAACCCCTTTCGAAAACTAGATCTAAAGGGTGTATTAGAGGTATTAATAATGGAAAACATAGGAAAGTAATTGCATTTTTATTCTATTTTTCTAATACAGGGTTGGAAGCTTCAAGACTAAGTGGAATTTCAATGGAAATTAATGGACACGAGTCTTCAGCAGAAAATGAATATGAGACTTTAGTTGCAACCAGACAAAAAAGTACTGATCAAGTCGTGTCACCATTTATTAGCCCAACAGAAGAAAAAAAGGATAATGTTCTCAGCAGTGAAATTGCTAAATGGAACACTCCCCGGGTGGAGTGTATTGAGGAGGCTGAAATAGAAAGCAAAGAGGATAGTGAAGAAGACGAATATGGACCCGCTCTTCCACCATCGTTAACTAATATGCCAGAGATTAATGAACAGATTTCTGAAAGTGATCACACAGCGGAAAAGGCCAGCAAAAGTGAAAGAAAGGACAAAAAGGAAAAGAAAAGTAAGAAGAGCAAAAAGAGGAAGAGCGATCACAAAAGTAGAAGCAGAGACAGAAAGGAGGATAGAAGGAAACATACAACAGGTTCTTCCAGTAGTAGGCATAAAGAATACGAAAAGGTAAGTACCACACCAAAATCAGATATATACCAATCATTCCATAATATTGACTTATGTATCTTCATATGAATTTGAGGCTGTCATTACAAGTGTATGACTGAGATTATGGTTGTTTTCTCTAACTTTCATTCTGCTCTTTCATTATTCACGTTTTAAATTTGCCTGATACATATTCCCAAATAGTTAGCATCTCCAAAAAAAAGGCTGGCAGAATTACAATATGTTGCTAGAAATTTAGCTGCAATCAAGAGCAAGAGCGTTGTGGTGTAGTGGTTCGGACTCTCGCCTCTTAACTAGAGGGTTGGTGGTTCGAATCTCTCCTTCAGCAAGAAATTGACCCATAGTGTGCTGCACTCAACTCAGGTGAGGTGAATGGGTACCGGCAGGAATTTATTCTTCTAAATGCAGAAGCGCCCACTTGGCAGCTATGCTATGGCCGGGTAATAATATTAGATAATTTGTCTCGCGCCTCTGAATAGGTGACTAGAGAGATGGCGTGTTTAAATGCTATATATTTATTTCATTTTTTTTATTTAAGTTGCTTTGGATAGGCATGAGCTACCTTTTGTGATTCATTTTGGAACTGATCTACACAAGTTTGATTTGCAATTGACCTCAACTTTTTGAACAACAGCCCCTCAGACATGTAAAATGCATATAAATTATGTCTGTGCAAGTTTTAGCAAACAGATGCATACATATGTAGCATTCTAAATGTTTTCATGTCCTGAAGAAAAGGCTTTGCTTACAGTTAATATCTCCATGGTGACAGGTATCCAATAGAATAAACATACAAACAATAACAAAAATGTGTAAACTTGACAATTCTATTTTTGAACAGAAAATATGAGTGTTAGATTAGAAAAGTGAGAAAAAAAAATCTTCAAAAACATTTATTGAAGGACAATATTTTGTGAAAGTATGTAATATGACATTGCTAGTTCTTAATGATGACAAACATCGCAATATTTATATAATATTGGATGGCAATAAATGGAATACCAGGGAATATTGCACGAGTTAGGGCAATATTGCATGAATCGAAGATGAGTGCAATATTGGCCCTAACGAGTGCAATATTCCTGGTATTTCATGAAATGAAGCCATCCAATATAATTATTATTATCTTTACATATACCAGAAGGCTGGTCACTGCTTTGCGCAAGCGTAAAATTGTAGCCGTACAATATGGCTTAATATTGTACGGCTTAAAACTCCCATATAGATAATAATTAACATTATTCAATGAAGGATTCTTGTGAGAAGTAAGGAAGTTTAAAATTCAGGATCTAATTCAATTTAGCATGTGCTACAGACAGGACATTCTGTGCCTATTTATTTAGTGCATGGAAACAGTATTGTGCATTGTACATATTTTTTCTGTTCGATATTTTCCACAATGTATTATCATGAACCCACAATCTCTCGTCTGTTCTGAAATTTATGTGGTATTCCTTTTGATTAGATTAATTTTATAAAGGATTGCCCCATTTTTCCTGTAGATAATTTGGTTGATTTTTTTTCCTTTGTAAAATTTAGACCTTTAACTCGTTAGTTTAATCATTAGATTTGTCTTTGGAGACTGTAACTTGGATTTTTTCCTCCATATTGATTTGTTTGGGAAGTCAAAGTCATTTCTGTTATTAGATTTTGATAAATGTGTCATTCATTCCTATTTCATGTACTTTAATTCTCCAAAGAATTGCCCAATAAATTCCTTAAGACAATCTCCATTAAATCAGAATAAGTATTCAAAATTTTGTTTTTTATTTTTGAATTATAAAACTTCACCTTATGTGCTTAATAATTATTTACCAAATATTGCTCAACAAGAAAGGGACTTTTATCTAGGATTTGCCATCCATATCACATTTGTTTGTGAAGTAAAAAAAAAAGGTCTCTATGATAGGAATTTCAGTATTATTTTGTAATGAGGAAGTAGAGGAGGGAGAATTGTGCTTCTTGGGCAGACAAAGGTGTTTTTTTTTTTGGCCATTGTGTTATGAAAAGAAGGGTGCGTCTTTGAAACCAGAACTAAAGTGCTCAAAGCTTGACTTGGAATGAAATTGAACTCTCACGTAATGAAAATGATAATAGTGCACGCATTCTGTAGGTGTTTGGGTAGGGCTGCGGTATGAATTGTCCATCTCATTCACTGAAATACTTCCTACTATTGAAAAAAAATGTTTGCGCAATGTTGGAATTTGCCTCCATGAAATCTCGATGTGTTTGACGGGCGTGTCGATTCAGAAGTGAGTCAGTTCATCTCACTCTAAATATATTTGGTCCGATTTTGGCCCGATTTTCATCAAACTTGCACAATAGGGCCATTGGGTAGCCCAAATAGTGCAGAGCAATTTTCAGGTCATAATCGAGGTCAAAGGTCATCTGAGGTCAAATTTCCGAAATCTTAACCTGAAAACTTAACCTTGGCTCTCATTTCAAAACCCCTTGCCCGNACTTCCTGAAAATGGCTGGGAGATAATAAAGAGGTTTTAAATTCCCACACCCACACACTCTAACCAACTTACTCCCAGACACAAACACACCCTAAAGCAATACATTCACACACACACACACACACACACACACACACACACACACACACACACACACACACACACACATTGATACAGACAATTTATTAGGTTGAATTAGAATGTATTTTTAGTAGACATTCTCATGATGACGAACCCCTCCACAAATTTATTAAAAAAATATCAACAAAAAGGAATGAAATGGCCGATGTCTACATGTACCTCAATAAGGCTTTGTTGAAATTGGCATAAAGGGTGGATGTAAGATATGTGGGTGTGAGTGTACATTGACTGTGCACATAAGATCTTTTCCATCAGAAGTTTGTTGTGAAAATTCATTGTGAGATTGGTCATTCATGCTTTATACAAACATCAGAACGCAAATGCTATTGATGTCTGTCTGGAAGATAACTCAAGATTGTGTTTCAACCTGTTATAACACATTCATACCAAATGTAATTCTTATGAGATTTAAAATTGTTCAATGTTTTGGGGACATACTGCATCGTAATGTGACGTATCTGCATTCGCAATTTTCCTGAAAAATTACATGGCAAATTTCCTTTAAAGAATGCTACATACAATGTACTCTATTCAGTTGTGCTCATCAGTTATCAGACCCTTGGAAAGAGGTTTAAATAATGTATATTAAAAGCGAGTTGCAGTCTGATTGTGTTTTCCAGTTGAGCCTGATTTTTGCATTTGCAAAGTTGAATAATTTTGAGTATTTTAAAAATCTAACGTTTAAACCAGAAGTTACCCCCAAATTACCAGATCATGTGCTTCTTGACTACTGATGCTGAATTATTAACTCGCACAACGATGATTTTAAAAATATTGTCAAAGATTTTAACTAATAAATTTATATTAAAAACACTGAAGACTGATGTGGAGTTTGTTATATTTGAAGCAAAAGCCTTCACAATTCAACATGCATGTTCGTTTTTCAAAGGTATCTACCCCCGGTATCTAACAGGTTTAGAAGTGGTTATTTTTGTTATGTAATAGGCCCGGAACACCTTACAAATTTTATAAAGATATATGACCTTTAATCTGCATCAAATTCCAAATTAAGGTGTTTTTTTATGGCCATTGTGTTATGAAAAGAAGGGTGCGTCCTTGAAACCAGAACTAAAGTACGCAAAGCTTGATTTGGAATGAAATTGAACTCTCACGTAATGAAAAAGATAATAGTGTGGCATTCTGTAGGTGTTTGGGTAGGGCTGCGGTATGAATCGTCCATCTCATTCACTGACATAGTTCCTACTATTGAAAAACTATATGGTTGCGCTATTTCAGAATTTGCCTCCATGAAATCTCGATGTGTGTTTGACTGGCGTGTCAATTCAGAAGTGAGTCAGTTCATCTCACTTTATTTGGTCCTTATTAATTTAATATAAGTGTCTTAGATTCAGATGATGACTCTATGCAATATTTGATTTTAAGGAGAAAACCATTTGCAAAATTTGATCAATTGAGTTTTATGCAAATCATTATCGTGATTATGCTTCTATAGAAGAAAGTACTGTCCAACCTCGTTATAAAGAGCACACGTGATCTTGATATAACAAGGTAGTTTTCCTGGTCCCATGTCTTTGTATTTTATTGTATTTTGGCCCTGATATAACAAGGTTTTGATATAGAGATAATTTCTCTGGTCCAGAGGACCTCGTTTTAATAAGGTTTGACTGTACTAATATATTTTTTCTCGTAACTCTAACTCTTCTGTATTCATAGTTTTGTTTTACTAAATAGTAGCTGTTGTTAATGACAGTTCTGTCTACTTCATAAAAACATTAAGGCAGATTGAAAATTGGTGATGCAAATGGGGAAAAATCATTTTTCTTTCTCCAAATCAATTGTTTTCTTCATTTATTTTGGTCTTAAATTGAAATCATTAACGTTTGTGAATTTTAATTAAAATGTATTTCAATGAACCATGATTGCGAAGAGATGCATGAGACCAATTACAAATATTTTTATGTTATGCAATCCCCTTGGCTATTTGTCACTGTGCCAAAAATCATTTAACATGGTAATGCCATAATCATCAAAGCACTGCAATCTTCTGATCACAAAGAAGTGTGAATAATCTTTATTTATATACTGAATTATCTCAGTAGCATTATGTGTATGTAGTAATTTAACTCTGAATAGTTGAATTGCCTGGTATATTCTATTGCTTACAAAATTAGCTTCATTTCATCATTTGTGAGACAAAAAAATATTAAAGATACAATTATTTAGATTTAACATTGTATACCTTTGATTTTTCTACAGATAAGGAAGTCAAAATTTAAACATGGAGAAAGACATAAACATTCTCATCACAAGTCTTCCCACAGTAGGAAACACACACATCGCTCATCCACAGACTCTGACTCAAGTTTGAGCAGCGATAATGATATTAGAAGGGATAACAGAGAAGCTACAAAACACTCCAGGCATAGATGATTTCCGAGGCTCTTCACTCTACCCAAAAATGCTGGACTGTGTATTGAATATTTTGGATTAGGTCAACATTGTCACTTTTTAGAGGAAATTGTTGCCCATGATGTCTTTTTTAAGATGGGTATATTCGCACTGGAACCATATCAAATTGAGGAAATTCATGATGACTGCCGTCTTATTTTGAAATGATATTATGTATAACAGAGAAACTAGTAAACCCACCAGGGCGGTGTTTCACCAAGATAAGAAAGACTTTATGCACGACTTTACGTTCGACTGGTACCCCTTCTTGCGCGCAATGGTTCACACTATTACGCCCATTCGGGGCAAGAATTGATACCAGTCGAACGTATATTCGTGCGTAACTTTACGAACGATTTGGTGACACACCTCCCAGGCATAGATGATTTCGGAGGCTTTTCACTCTACATAAAAATGCAAGAGTGCGTATCAACTTGTTTGGATTAGGTTTAACGCTGTCACTCTCAGGAAACAGCCATCTGGAGAAAGCCATTGTGCATGATGCCTTTTAAGTCATGTTTGTGATGGATACTCAACCCAGGTGGGGTGAATATGTACCTGGTAGGAATATTTATTCCTTGAAAGGCCATGTGCGCTGGTGTACGCCGGGCTAAAGCCAGGGTAATGATACCTTGGACACTCCGCAGAGTGGATACGTGCGCTATATGAATTACATCTGTTATTAAGATTATTATTATATTCACATCGGAACCATTTCAAATTTAGAAAATTCATGATGACTGCCGTTTGAAATTTGTATGGTATTGGGTCTAAATGTCTTTGAGTGAATTGCAAGGGATGATCACAGAATGAATTGAACTAACATGTTCTGAATATGGAAGTGTATTTTCGATACATATGGTATTGTTTATCATGTAAGTGGCTTATTATGAGAATACATTAATATACAGTTCATGTAATAAGACAATGATTACAATATTCACTTTACTATTATATTGTCATTCACAAAAATGGAATATTTAATTTTGACAAAAGTAATCGTGCATCAGTTTATGAAGGACATGAACAAGGAATCAACTTTGTTGTTTTGAAAACGAATCTTTGATTCCTATGTTTTGGCTCCAGCACCAAGACCTCTTTGGAACATATGAAGGAGAAGATGAATTAAATCCAGAGATAATGCGTAGTTTCTGAGTCGGGCCCCTTCTCTCCCCCCAAAACTGTAATTTTAATATACATGTCTAGTATGATAAATCATATAGTAAAAGAGTTATCTTGGCAGTTAGATTGTTATTGTTATCATTATTATTATTATTATTATTATCATTATTACTATTATTATTTTCATTATTACCATTACTATTTTGTTCTGCAATATAATTTCAACCATTTTATTAGGTGTTAGTCTGAAGAAAGATCTAGAGATGACTGCAAAATCTCACTTCCTGAAAATGGCTGGGAGATAATAAAGAGGTTAATTCCCACACCCACACACTCTACCCAACTTACTCCCAGACACAAACACACCCTAAAGCAATACATGCACACACACACACACACACACACACACACGCACATTGATACAGACAATTTATTAGGTTGAATTAGAATGTATTTTTAGTAGACATTCTCATGGTGACGAACCCCTCCACAAATTTATGGAAAAAAATCAACAAAAAGGAATGAAATGGCTGATGTCTACATGTACCTCGATCAGGCTTTGTTGAAATTGGCATAAAGGGTGGATGTAAGATGTGTGGGTGTGAGTGTACATTGACTGTGCACATAAGACCTTTTCCATCAGAACTTCCTTGTGCAAAATCTTTGTAAGATTGGTCATTCATGCTTTATACAAACATCAAAACGCAAATGCTATTGATGTCTGTCTGGAAGATAACTCAAGAATTACATGTATTTCAACCTGTTATAACACATTCATACCAAATGTAATTATTCATATAAGACAAATTTGAAATAATGCAATGTTTTTGGGGAGATGCTGTATTATAATGTGACATATCTGAATACTGCAATTTTCCTGAAAAATTAATGGGGGAATTTCCTTTATACAATCCACTGCTTTCAAAATTTTCATATTTGAATATTTCTTTCATCAAAAGGAAAACACAAACTGATCATGTATTCAAGTTGACTCGGATTTTTGCATCAGGCCAAAGTTGAATGAAGTTGAGTATTTTTTTAATCTGTGTGTAAACCAGAAGGTACTTCCAAATTGCCAGATTGTGGGTGTTTATGGACTTGTAATGGTGATTTGTTAATCAACACAATGATGATTTAAAAAAAAATTGTCAAAGATTTTATCCAATAAATTTAGTTTATTAAACAACACTGAAGACTTCTGTGGAGTATGTTATATTTGAAGCAAAAGCCTTTACAATTCAACATGCATGTTCGTTTTTCAAAAGTATCTATCTATCAGGTTTAGAAGTGATTATTTTTGTTTTGTAATAGGCCCGGAACACTTTACTAATTTTATAGAAATATATGACCTTTAATGTGCATCAAATTCCAAATTATTTAAGGTGAAATTATGATTTTTAGAACCTTGAATAAACTTGTACTAGAGGGATTTAAAGCTTTAAGCTTTTGGAGTTTATTTGTTGATGTTCTAAACAAACGCTGGGTTGTTTTTGCTCGAAAATCAACACTTCTATATAAGAAGTGGTAATGTTAAAAACAAATCATAATTGCATTATGTTCAATGTACTTGCCCATCTAGAATTTGAATGTATTATTGCCTTTGGTTTGTGTGTATTATTGTCTTATGTTTGCAGAATGGAAGGGACAAAAAAATAGAATAATGGATTAGGATTCTTAATGGGATAAAGAAAGTCCCTAAAAAGTAACCATCCCCAGTTGAAAGTTGTATAACTATTGAATTTTGGGTTGTCCATTAACAAACTGCCGCAGTGTTTTTAGTGCTCTATCTTGCTGGCTTCTCTGTGAAGATAATTACAATCCAGCAAATTTATGCAGAAATGAACATGCATCAAATGAAAAACACCAGTTTTCAAATGTTACAAACAGTCGTATTTTAAGATGGAAATTGATCAGTAAGTAAGAAATCATTTAAGTGTTGCTTTTATAATTGTCATTTCTTAGACTTTGTTACACCAATCTATGAATTTTTACTTGTATTGTCAGTTTCAAGAAATCAATTTTTGAAAGTGATGTTTTTGCTTAAAATAATGCTTATCTAACTGTAAAAAGTTTTCAGGATAACTGGATGAGTTCTAAAGCAAAAAAAAAACATTTTCTCTCCAGTAAAAACATGATTTATCAAATTTGAAAAATGTTTGGTCCTAAAAACTTACAAATATACCTTAATGTTAAATAGGTCTTTTGAAAGGTTGAAAAGTCGTTGCGTGCTCAACTACTGTGTATATTTCTTGACAATCAGATTGTACTAATTTTCAGAGACAAGCTAGCAAGAGAATTAAATAATATTAGTGCCAAAGTTTGGTACTGGACAACCCATTGTTAAAAACTTGTGTTACTTTCTAGAGGGGCGTTAGTTACTTTTGTGTTTTACTTAGATAAACCTAGAGGATAAGTTTAAAAGAAGAGCTAGTCTACCCAAAAATAGTAATTTTTTAACAGAAGCAGAAAAAATTGGCGAGCAGAAAAAAAAAGTTTAAGGAAAATTGGACAACTAATAAAAAAGTTATGAATTTTTAAAGATAAGAAAAAACAGGCAAATCAGTGCAAATTTTCAGGCATGTTGCAAATTTCATGACGTCACGGGTGCACAACTAACCATTCATCCTATTTATATTTATAGTGCAAAAGTCATCATTTTTACGGAAAGACACAAAATTTGTATTAATGTAAACATGCAAATAGGGGAGCAACATATCTTTCATGGAGATATAATTCAGTTGAACTTGTGAGGAAATCATATTTGGGGGAAAAAGTAAAATTTTTTAAACATTGATATCAATGTCATGAATAGTCAGTTGTGCACCTATGGCGTCATCAGTTGCCAATTTGTTGTCTGTATATTCAAAGTCATTCATAACTTTCTTATTAGTTGTCCGATTTCACTCAAACCTTTTTTGTCCTGCTCACCAAATTTTTCTGCATCTGTTGAAAAATTATATTTTTTGGGTAGACTCTCCTTTTAACAGATTTAATACTACATTTAAGATAGATGACTGTCCATCTTTTGGTACATGTATATTGAGGAACTGCAAAGACTCAAGGTGAGTAGAGGCAAGAGTTAACGTGAGGGATGGCAGAGTGATTGAATGAATGACCATGATTGAAAGAAGAGTCAACGCCAAAAATAATATTTCTTCAATAGGAGCCGAATAATCAGGTGAACAGGAACAAAAAATGACCATTTATTATATACTGCATGTCAATGTTATAAAGTTTTACTTCTTTTAACAAAAGTATGATTCCCTTAAAACTTTAACTATAGGATATCTTCATGATGGATATATGCATGTTTAAATTACTACAAACTTGGTATCTTTCTAGAGAAGTTTTTCTTCTTTAGGGACTCTCGGAAGTACAAGACATTGTATACATGTACATGTAGTTACGCTGAACTGAGCAATTTGATTATAATAAAAAAAAAATCTTCTGGAATGGCACCTCTTCACTTTGAATTAATTCAGAGCAATATCTTTTCAATGAAGGTAATATAATTGTATATTTCTTGAAGTTAAAACATTAATAGTGAATTAAGGTTCAGGATTTTCAGTCCAGCATGGTTTGTGTTATTTCGGTTTATATCCTTCACACATAGAGAGATCACTACTATGCTCTCTATCGTGCACTTCCCAGCGGGTAAAATTGACCTGGTAGTGTAGTTCAACTATACAAATATTTCAAGACCTGAGCAAGTTCCCATATATTGTTCAGGTAGCCTTCAACAACAGGTATGCAATATTTCCATCCACCAATCAGCAGTCCTTCCCATTGTTGCTGCATATGTACAGATGAAATATGACGAACAATAGAATAATAGAAGAGAGGAGAGAGAGGGAGAGGGGAGAAATCATTTTTTGAGGAAGAATTGGGTGTTGGCCCTGCACTCGCAAGCGTGAAAAAACTGCGGGCATCACGCACCAATCAAACGCACAGGGTTACCCTTAGGATTTCGTATTATGACGCTTCACCACTCCCATTGACCTTCAAAGAAAAGTTAAAGAAAATAGAAGTGGGAGGTAGAGAGAGAGAGAGAGAGATGAAAAGGGAGAGATATTGTCTGCGAAAGGGAGGGAAGTGTATAACATGAAGATTTAGATGTGGAATTAGCCACAGCAGATAGGTCGTGCTATAGGAGTGTTTGCCAGTTTTGTGGTTCCTCATCTATCTGGGGCTCGTCCTGGCCCATCTTCCATCTTTCGTTTCCATTCTTACTCTTGGAAAGTCAATTACTTGGATTTATTGCTAGTCTAAAGTTTATTTCTTGAATTTAAACTGGACAAAAAGTTTGAATTTTTGTGCTCTGTGTAAAGGCCAGGTTGTCCTGTTTCAACCAAACATGGCAACGCCCCATTTATGGGGTCTTTTTGTGGCTTCAATTGCTCTAATTTCTTTTCATAGCACTTACGCTCAAGATCCTTCAGGTAGGTACAGTCAAACCTTGTTCAATGTTGTAATGAGGTCCTTAGGACCAGAGAAATCGTATCGAAACATTGTTATATCAGGGCTAAAATACAATAGAATACAAAGAGATGGGACCAGGAAAACTACCTTGTTATAATGAGATCTCGTATCAGTTCTCTTTATTACGATGCTGGACTCTATGTATTTCATCTGTTTTAATTAGTATCATTTTGTTTTGTAAGTGTATAATTGTTGAGAGATTCTGTCTTTTCTCCTGAATTAATTTTCTTTTCTTTTATTCTTTTTATGTAGATGTACCTAATAATTATATTTTGTGACTTTTGATGTTCAATTGATTCATTTGGGAAATTCATTCTTTTCTGTCGGACCTCATTTTTCTACCCTTAATTGGCCTTAAATTACTGTATCGTAATGTGTGTTTTAAAGTCATTAGATATATCATTTCCTTTTATACATATATTTTGATAATTTGGTGCACATGGGTAATTTCAGTGCTCAATTCATGTGTAGGTCCTTAAGGTGAAATATTTTATTCACTTTAGCATCATCAAGCCTGTTTAGGAGAATTTGTATATCCATACACTCTTGTAAATCCAATGTATTGCCAAACAATGCTCTTTTCCTTTTCTCTGAACTTCATTTTCCAATTGAAGATAAGAATATAGCAATTCCATGTTTCTATCTGATCCTTAATGTGGATGTTTTTGGAGGAATTAATGTGATATTTGCAGTTGAAATTAACTTCTTCTGGAGTACCTGTACTTTTTATATTTGAAATTGTCAAACACTATTAGTAGAAGTTTTGAGTAGAGCCAAATAATTTTTTTTTAAATTTCATTTCTTCCATAATTTGGTGGAATACTTATTGCTCAATGTAAACCCAATTTCAAAATTCCAAAAATATCTTTTCCAAATTCATTTAATGGTCAAATCTTGTATGTTTCTCTTTCCATGAACTTATCTTGGTTATATCAAAGAGATGTGATATCTCTTTGGTTGTATATAGGTGTATATTCTTTACATGTATACAAATATAGATATTTCTACCTTCATATTGGGTTAAAGTTTAATTTCATCCTTTCGTCAACATACAGACTGTATGAAATATTCTTAACACTTTTGAAAAGTCTCTCAAATATTCACTTCAAAATATTTTCAGGATTTTTTCATGTTAATGGATCTTCAATAGCCTCATCTATCAAGAGCTGTCAACAAAATTAATCTTGGTTCATGCATGGCTGAACACTGTTTATGTCTAGGGTACGAAAAATGCCTTGCGCCATAGTGCCACGACGATTGCTTCCTTTCGGAGAAAATTCACTAACCATGAATTTAAGATGATGTTCTGATAGTTTGCAGTATATTTATTCATAGAATTGTGAAGTCTAATCGACACAGACATGAAGAAGATCAATAAAACTGGAATGAAATTATTGCAAAATAGCATCAAATCACCCAAAGCTGTTTGGGTATACCCTTGATATTAAAGCTTAAATACAGTTTTGGTAAAGATGAATAAATGTGAATTTTGGGGGATTTTTAAAATGACATGTAATTCGTACATATTTTGAGAGCATAGCATCTTTTTTTTTACGAACTGATTCATTTGAAAATTTGAATTTGACTGTTAAATCATATTTAGCGTCCTCTCTTGGTTATAGCATTATTTTGCTCGTTATCGAGCATATACAAAGTTGAATTAGCGTGGTGAATCACCACGCTATACAAATTTGTACATTTTAGGTTATATCATTTCCAAAACTCGTTCATTTTTCGCACAATCTTTTGTGCAATATGTTTATGATACTATATTTCATTTCATGTAGATTTGAAGACAAAATCTGGTGATAAAGATTTTCGCTTTTACCAAAACTATACTTGGGCTTTAACAGTTGGTGTTCACCCATGCACCATGCACCTTGATGTTCCATATTTCTTACAGCCCACTTTAGTTCAGTGACTTTTTATTGTTACAATCATCAATCAGTCCTTACTTACAAATACATAATTTGGTAGTACAGTGAAACCTCTTTATAATGGGATCATTGGAACCATGAAAATTACCTTCTTATACAAGGTTCCTCACCATATCAGGGTAAAAAAACAAAGAACTATAAAGAGCTGGGACCAATAAAATCACCTTGTTATAATGGGTATGTCGCTATATCCGACCTCTTTATAACAAGGTCCCACTGTATTAGGTTTGATCTTAATTGGTGATTATTAGTCTTATTTCCTTGAATGGTGATTGGTGGGGAATTATTTTGGCTCTTTAAAAGATAGACTTTATATCAAAGATAGACATTATCTCATGATGTGTTTTATTATGTCGGGGTGAAGTACAATTGCCCGGGTATTCAGTCCATCATATAAATGTTTATTTGAAGAGATTTACAGATTGACTCCAAGATGACATGTTACAGGATGTCGATCCGATGACCCCAAATCTGCTGTTAAACTGATTTTTTTATTCAAAGTTTGAAGTATAAATTAATGTTTCACTTCATCAATGAATTAGTACCATTGGGATAGAAAAAAATAACCCTTCAAACATCAGATTGCAAACAGAATATGACGTCAATAATTACAATTTTGTTGATGCAGTTTGATAGCAGAGTGAGAACAGTCTCATTTCGTTGTGACTGCCCTTTAAATCACACAATCTTATATTTTGCTGCATATAAACCACTATTTAGTAGATGTCTTGCTAGATTCCTATATCCCATGAAGAATCTTTGGTTAATGTAGCAGCCAAAATGGTGCTTGAACCTACAAATAATAATAATAATAACAATAACAATAATAATAATAATAATAATAATAATAATAATAATAATAATAATGATATTAATAATAATAATATCTAGTTCTTATAAATCACATAGCCATGGCATGTCCCTATGCGCTTACAGAGCCGAAAAGAAGCAACAGAATGGAGAATATAGATCTGCTTTAAAAAGCAAGATATCAGCCCTTTTAAAGATGAAAGTGCACTACATGTCAGAACCAGAATGGAGAAGCAAAATGTGATATAGTTGCTTATTTAAGACACAGAATCAACTGAAAAATTCAAGTCCATGCTAAAAACATTTTTATTTTTCAAATAGAGACAATTCAGCTTATCCAGCTCCCTCACACTATGTAGAATACAAATGCAAACTGTTATTGAATTGTAAATTGTACATAATTCTTTGCTGAACTTCCTCAGTTTTTCTTTTTATTTTCTCCGGGCTTAGGGACATAATTTGTGATAAGCGCGTTATAAATGCTGTAAATTATTATTATTATTATTATTTGCAAAACTTGAATTATTCAAATTCCTTCATAATTTGTAATATTAAGATTTTTAAAAGAATTCAGAAATTGTGGGGTTTTTTTATCGTTTGAAATGATGGAAGTTTTTTTATGCCTCTGTCACTGTAAGATGGTGCCAGAGGCATTTTGTTTTCGGGTTGTGCATGCATCTGAATTTTTTTTTTTACTTCAGAAGGTTTGAACAGGTTTTGACCAAACTTGGCTCAAGTATGTGCAAGCATGTGAGGATGATTTGAATAGATTTTGAGTTTAGTGGGTCAAATGTGAAAAGTCAAAGGGTAAAAAAAACTTTTTAAAAATCACCCAAAATGGCTTCTTACAGTAGTAACTTCAGAACAAGTGAACCAACTTCTCGCAAACCTGGCTGAATTATGTATTTTTTTAAGCATGCCGTCCACTTCACTGTTTTTGCACATTTCATATATTTTATACATGCCAATACGTCAAAAGGAGCCAATGGTACTACAGAATGGTTGATTGTAACACCTCTGTTGTCAGAGTATTTCGCCAGAATTGTTCTTTTCAAGTTTAATTTTATATCAAAGTTCAATTTTATTTCATCCTTGGATAGTGTGGAATAAAAGTATTCAATGGCTGTGTGCGAGTGAGGTGCTTGCCAATATCAATGAATCTATAGAAATTTTGGACAACCATTTTGGACCTTTTCAGAATATTTTTTTTGTCTAAAAAGCACAGCCCAAAAGGGGAAGAAATACTAATTTATTTCATGTGTCAAAATTTATGTTCTTTTTACATGTATTTCACTGTAAATTTGATATTTTTTTCTATTTTTTTCCTCCAAGGTTTTATTAAAGGGATATTATGAAATTTCAGAATTAAATGATCTGTTTTGACAAGTGTGCAAGTGTAATTACAGGTAACATACACACTTGGGCTTTCTGCAAATAAGTATTGCAGTCTATTTTTATGATACTGAAGTATGAAATTAAAAAGTATGAATTCTTAATTTCCTTCATATCTGCAGAGTTGTGCGCCACCAACCAGTGTAGTGCTGGTCTGACATGTTTTGATAGACCTGGGTCTACTGAATCTACATTTGTGTGTGCATGTCAACCCCCAGCCTCGTCAAATTCTCCTATATTCATTGGAACGACATGCTCAAATTTTGTTGGTAAGTTCATTTTCACTTTTGATGAGAGAAAGAAAATTAAGTTTTATAGTGTGTTTCAGTCAAATCTTAACATTTGCACCAGGAGGAGAGGATCGACCTTTAATTTCACCATTTGAAAGACATGACTGGGGATCGAATCTGCAGCACGGGAACTAACAACACGATGTAAACCATTTCCGAAAAAGTCGAACGTAGACAATTGATCCGTACGCCGTCTATTCAACTGTATGGACACAACAATGATAAGCTGGTTCCAGTTGGAATAACATTACAAAGGAGCATTGAATTTGCGTTCGACTTAATTTTTCAGAAATAATTTATATTGTGTTCAACCCAAGTCAATTTGTCCCAGACATATTTGTTTCAGGTGCACCACACGACATTGAAATAATCAACCATATTTGATTTCAAGCAATATATATTACTAATTGAAAATCATGTAGAATCACATAAAATCTTCTGCAATATTAGGCAAGGCAGTTTTTATTATTCTTTTGACATAATAGTCTGACAGGTATGTGAAAATGTTGCTCAAATCAGGTAGAAAGTGTGAAATTTGGCATAAAGGGGTATTTTGATGTGCTGATTTTAAAAATTGCCGGCCACAGACGATCCAAGCATCGGGTTGGCGGCCATTTTAAAATCCAAGATGCTCAGATCGTCGGTGGATCCAAGCAACTTGGCTATTTTTTGTCACATATCTGCCAGACTAACAAAGCACATGTACATGTAGTTACACTGTGTGCAAATTAACATTCTATCTCTTGAAAGAGTAATTGGTAATAAAACACATGGTCTTAAATTGTAAAAAATGTTAAAATTCTATTAATATTCTCTATGCAGCGTAAATGAAACTGAAATTGATATGACAGTATAGCTTCCATCTCTAGGTGACAGATCAATTCAATTTTGATCATATTTATTTGGCAAATGCATAACCAAAATCACAATGTAAAAAAAATGATAAAAGCTGTGCTGGGATTGCTTAAGAAGTTAAAACCTTTAGTTCAGCAACCCCTTAGTTACAATTCGAAGTTCCTTAACAATAAGATATTTACTATTGCACAAAGAAATGAAAATACAAATGATATGAATAAACCACATCAAACATTAAATGAAAGCAGAAGAGATTATCGGATTTACTTCAATTTTTTTAATTTATTATTTATTTATTATTTCAACATGGTAGCCCATTCAACAAAAGTTGATCTTCTGTTGGGCACTGGAAGCATAAAAACAAGCACATTTATACAAATTAAAACAATGAATACAATTGAATGTAACATTTACAAAACAAAGTATTATTATAAAAACAAGCATTTTAACGTTCATCTGATTATACTGCTTTTAATCAAAGCAAGATCTTTCTCGTGCAGACCAAGTCTTTAAATAATAATTTGTAGAGTGTGTTGTCCTGTGGAACACATTGGTAAATACTGAATGATCTAGATTTAGTTCCTATACTTTACAAGTTGCATTCTATTCAGTAGATAACTCTGAAACAATTTTCAAAGAATGTCCATTTTCCCTTAAATGTTTAGATGCCTGAGTAATAATTGTTGATATAAACAGTTAATACCTTTGCTTCACTAGGATCTTTTATTATTTTTATTTTCATGAAATTTGTATAAAAAAAAAGGCAAGTGTAGTTGAAGCTTATTCCATTTAAAAGTACTTCCTAGATCCAATCTGGTCAGGAATGAGTATTTTTTCAAGGAAAGAGTATGGTATGCTGTAAATAATTTTTTTTCATAATGTATTTTGTCAATTTGATATTGATAAGTATTTTCCGCTGACAACACATCTTCTAACCTTTTGTTTTTCTATTCTTTCCTCTTCTTCAACAGCGGTCAGTGGTTTGACGACTTGCTATGGGTCACAGTGTGCAACAGGACAGTCATTTTCCTCTCCAAACTACCCCAATGATTATGTTGATCGAGACATGCAGGCTTACCTCCTCTTTATTCCCGGAGCGGTTTCTATCACATTCACTTTCATTGACCCCTTTGAAATAGAATCCTTCAAGGATGAACTCTACATTGGAAAGGGCCTGACATTTTCATTGGATAGTTTTATTGGCAATATGACCACTGCAGCCAATCCAGATATCTTTTTCTTTGAGAATTACACTGTACCAGAGCCACTCACCATAGAGTCAGATTCAGCCTTCCTCTATTGGAATACGGACAAAAACATCGAGTGGAGCGGATTCCAGGTTACATGGTCGGTAATTTGTAAGTGTATTTATTTTTCATAGCCTATTGTAACATTTTAAATGATTAAATTAAGATTACAGCACCTTTCGGAAGTGCGAAATACGTTTGGAAGACTGAAAGATTTTACAGAAACTCTTCAAATTATCAGGTCTAGAATTCTAGTCTTTGAATTTATGATGCATATAGTGTGAATTTAGAGTAGAACAAGAAATGAATAATTTTTTTTTTATATTGTTAACTTTAATATAAAAAAGGTCATTCCACCCTGTATAACTATTTCATTGAAATTGATTGAAATTATGGGTTAAGATAATAGGTAAAATATTCCTTAGAATTAACATCAGTTTTGAAGTTTTGAAGAAATGTTAATCCCCTTTATATTTATTTTTTTTTCCAACAGATCATTTCTGAATAATTCAGGCAATGGCTAGCCTAACCCACTTTTTGTTACAATATTTATTGTGAATTCATGAGAGCATTCATGAAAATGTGAAAATTCTAATTTTTTGCGATAAACTCAATTCATATTACCATGAAATGTTCTGCTAATATTACTACATTACATTCTCCCCAAAAGTGTAGAAATGTAGGTCTGGATTTATTACTATGTATGGTTTTCATTTATTGTCCGTGCATTTTTCAGTGGGTGTGTAAACTGGGTCAAAATTTTTCTGAGTTTATTTTCAGTTTTCTTGCAAGTATTGATCCCTTTCCTACATTATTTAATCTTTCCTTTGTAAGTGTTGTATGTCGTCATGTATAATTGTATGCATTTATTATTACTATTATTGTTATTATTATTATTATTATTATTATCAGTATTATTATTATTGTTATTATTATGTTATTATTATTATTATTATTATTATTAGTGTATGTTCTTTGTGCACGCTCTATATATCTATCACTTTATTACACCTTGCATAATGAAGGTGTAACTGGAGAATGGATCAGGACACTGTTTCACAAAGTTTTGAAAGACTTTAATTACAACTTAAAAAACGAGTGGATTGTGCTGAATGATTGAGGATCATAGGTATACGTCCCATTAGCTTCTCTCTCTAACCCTTTCAGGACGATAGAACCTATTTTGTGTTTTAGTTCAATAACTTTTGATGTATGGATGTAGAAATACACGAGATACATGAGAGGGAAGAGAAAAAATTCTACACCACATTTGACCATTAGTATTGTGCAACTATTTGCAGTTCTTCGCAATAATTTTTTTTAAAGAAATAATTATTAAAATCGTAAAAAATCCCTAAATCGGCAACATGTTAAATGTTTAAAAATCCAATTTTTCACCCAAATTGGCAATTTCAAGCATTTCAACACAATTTTTTTTTTACTAATGAACATTCAATTTGGTAACATATGGTATTTAATTGGAATGTTCTAAACACAGAATTAGAAATGTTAGCGTTGCCAATTTAGTAAAGAATAGTGACTGAATTTGTTGCAAAATAATTCCTGTCCTGAATGGGCTTAGTCATTCTTCGTTTTATGAACAACTTTAGGAAACACCGCGGAGGATTTCTTCTGAACTTCCATGAAATATTAACTTGATGAGTGAATGTAATTTGATTGCGGCATCTTCTTTCTACAGCGGACCTTACTGGACCTGCATTCACCTGTCCTAGTTCCATATCCCGCATTGTGGGTGTAACAGAGCAAGGGCAGGCTATCACATGGGTTGAGCCTACTGCCTCTGATCCCAGTGGCGTTCAGAGCTTTGGTCCATCAATCCAAAGTGGCTCATTCTTTCAAGCAGGATCAACGACCACAGTGACATACACTGGCATCGATACCCGTGGCAATATAGCCACGTGCGAGTTCACTGTTAGCGTGATTGCAGGTATTACATTGCATGTTAGCTGTAGCGGAGAAGCCCAGGAAAACTGCAAAGTAGCTGCCCACCTGGCAGGAGCAAGAATGCTTTGATGGATAACTCACTGATCTCACTAACAGCTTTCGCATACAGTCTTTGTTTGAGTAGCACAGCTTTTTAAAAATTTTATTTTTAACAGGAGGGGGTAAAGGCCACCGAACACTACACGACTTTTAGTTGTACGAACTGAAGACCAATTTAACAAATGCTGAAACACGCTAAAATACGTAATCTTAAGGGGATTTTCTTGTTTCTTGGTACTCCTGAATTTGCAAGTATTGAGTTCCTCGTTGTGAGACGACATATGTGGGGGCGTCATGGTGCAGTGGTTCTGACTCTTGCCTTTCAACCCGAGGGTCGTAGGTTCGAATCTCTCTCTCTGGTGTCAATTTCCTTCAGCAACAAATTTATCCATAATGTGCTGCACTCAACCCAGGTGAGTTGAATGGGTACTGGTAGGAAGAAATTTCTTAAATTCAGTGAGCGCCAAATGGTAGCCATGCTATAGCCGGGTAATAATGCACAGACCGCTTAGAAACACTTCGAATTAAGCGCTATATAAATGTTGTGTATTATTATTATTATCATTATCATATAGCGTATTTCAGTATTTGCAAAATTGGTCTGAAAGTCGTCGGACTAAACATTGTGTAGTATGCACAGGCCTTTAGGTAAATCTTTCTGTTAGAATCCCATGGGAATTGAAAAGAGTCCAATGTGGGTTTTTTTGTATGCATTGTTCCATCAAAATTGTAAGAAGTGGATTTAATTTTTATTTCCAATGAGAATGAGCACAGGAAGATTTCCTTACAACTCTAAGAAGATGATTAATTCAGCTTTTGTTTAAATTAAAACTTAATTTTTGAAGAAAGGGGGCTTACTCAAATCATTCTGTTATAATCCCATGGGAATTGAATAGTTTATAACATATCATTATGCATTGTTTCATCAAAATTTCAAAACAAAGTGTGGTCTTCGTACACATGGACTCTATAATTTTTATTTCCTGTGAGGTTACGCACAGAAAGATTTTCTTAACAACTCCAAGAAGGTGAGTTGCAACCAATTGCGAATCGGCACACACCAATCAAAACCATTGTTTCATGCATGTAGGGTTTGTAGAGCGTGTATGAAATAAAAATGTGTGCTTCAAAATGCATAAGATTTTGCAGTTGATTGCAGATCAAACCTTACCAATAAAATCGAGCAGGAGTCCAGAATAGTTGCCAATTTGATGGTGGTGCAGGCTTCTGATTGATGCCAGCTAGTTTTTATCCATCGAGGGATTCATCTCATCCATGTCCCATAGGAGGAATTGAGTTCTGGCTGAAATTGTTGGATAGAATTGAACTACTGATAGGCCTGAAAAGATCTCTCCACAGTGCCTCTGCAACATCTTATAGACACAAAAACTTCTCCAAGATGTCGCTGAGAGTTCATATATATGTATATTCCACCACTGTGTAGATAATGCAACAAGTTTCTTTTAATTTATGATGTTATCAAAAGTACTTTTGTTTTCAATTCTTCTATTGAAATAAGCCATTTGGGCTTTTAAAGAACGCATAGTGGTGTAGGGGTACTGGCTCTAGTACCTTTCAAACAGAAGGCTGCATGTTCATATTCCAGCCATTGTGTTAATTTCTGTTGGAAAGACATCCATCCACATTGTGCTTCACTCTCCCCAGGTGTAATTAGGGTTCTGGTTTGGAGTGACAATTGTATTAATTAAGCTCATTATGTGCTATGAATCATTCTGCTAGAACGCTCTTAAAGGAGTTGAAAATGTGCAAAGATTATCTTCTACGTCTGAATAGAAAGGGGGTTTATTGTGGAAGCATGACGATGATATGGTTCTGACTCTTGCTTTTCAGCCATGGAGTGGCAGTTTTAATCCTATCCATGGCATTAATTTTCTTCAGCAAAAAGATTATCATCATTGTGCTGCACCAAAACCAAGTGATGTCAATGGCTACCTTCAGGAATTTATTTTTGTAATACATGAGCTCCATTTTGGTTAAGAATGCATAGAGTACTTACAACATTTAGGTGTAGTATATTATAATTATGAAAAAAATGAACACAAATTCAATAATTATTATTTTTAGTATCCTGATTGTACCATTACATTTTTTTTATCATAATGTTCTATTACATGACAAATCAAGGTCATTATTGAAATTGAAATTGAAATCCAGTAGATGTGAAGTCTTTATATGCCAATAGATCAAAGTTATAATCTAAAGCAAATACATGTGCCTGGCCAAAATTTTGCAGATTGTAATAATATTGTGAAAATCCAATTTTGTGAGCTTTGACATTTGATGTTCTGATGCTTTGCATATACATTAACCCATAAAGTCCTTTTGGCCATATTTATGGTCTCAGAACTTGAAACAGCTGTACTAAATATTGATGACTTTGAAAAAAAGGCTACAGCACAATTGATGAATTGAAACACTTTCTCACATGTAAGTTTGGTCCTGGTTGTCCATTGTAATCCATGAATCTTTGCTGAGAAGATTCTTCTAAACTTACGTCATGTAGCATTTTATTAATTGAACTGTTCAAGCCTTATTCAATTTTTTCGTAAATAAACTCTGAGCTTTAAGCAAGGATTTGATTATTTTTAATCCAAATATTTTTTTGGGGGGGATAATTTTGAAATAAAATTCTGTAGCTACTGCCAGAAAATTGAGTTTATTTGAATTCAATTTACCAAATGAAAGTGTATGCATAGTGCCACTAATACAACAGTAGTATGTGTAGAAAACATTTTTAAAGTACTGATGTCTGTAGGTGATAAAAGATTCACTTTCTTCATATGGTTGTGATTAGAACACTGTAATTGTTTCACAAAACTTAATGGTAGAATTGGTAGATTTATGCTATTTTCTCACTTCGTTTAACTGAAAAGATGATTTCTCTCCATCAGAAATACAAATATCTTGAACATCAGTTATATCAAAGATTTTGACTGATGTGATCCAGTTGAAACTTTGTTTGATTAATCTTGCAACCCTAAAGATAGATTAACAAAAGGATGTGATAATTTGATGTAAGACCATATCATTAGAGTAAGATTTTAGGGAGAGGAAATGTTTTTGCACTAATTTTTTGTCTTAAAATTGTTTGCTTAAAGCGATGTCATTTTTTGAATAAATTGATAATAATAACATTCTTTTTGTGTGGCTTCAGCTTCTTAGATGACCATCCCAAAGCTTAATTATGAGTCATAATTGAATGAATTGCACCAACCATTGTATGCAGACGGACTGTGGGTATTGGTGCAAAGATTTATTATTTGTTTGATTTACGATTCTACTCTTCAATATTCATGAATATACTCTTTGAGTAATAATCTTTGGGATGTGAAAAGATGAAATTTGATGGTGAATTGCACTTTTAAAAGAGTTGTGTTCCTCTGAAGAAAAAAAAGAGGCAGCACTCTCAGAAATTAGATCTCTACTAATAAACTGCCTGCTGCTGTCACATATTCATCCCAAGGCCCGTATAGCGAGTAAAAAGTGGAGGAATTTTTAATGAAAACAAAATATGGTCGATGAAATTCCATTGAAATATGAATAACAATGCAACAAAGATTTTTTTGTTCAACAAGCCTCACTAATGACGATTTGTGGAGGTGACATGGTCCAGTGTTTACATCCTTGGGACTTCAGTCAGAGGGCCTCGGGTTAGATTCCAGTTGGCACTAATTTACTTGAGCAAGAAATTTATCCACATTAGCCACTCTCACCCAGGTGCTATTTGGGTACCGGTAGGAAACAACTGCCTTGTGGGTTGGTACATGCCTAACAGGCGACTTGCTATGAATCCAATGATTGGGTAATAATTAATGTGAGGCGCTTTCGTCAGTTTCAATAGGAACTAGTAAAGCGCTTTATAAATAAATGCTATTATTATGCCCCATTTCTAATGACTCATAGTACCAGTCCTTGGAACGGATATGTGACAACACCATGAAGATTGGGTCTGCCCCAGAAAAATTGTACTTATTACAAGCAGAAAATTCAGATGAACAGTGTTTGAAGCAAATCAGATGATGAATAAGAAAGTTAATATTTAGACAGTAAAACACAACAGTGATTTTTCATGCAAATTGGCAAGTCTGGTCATATGTTCTGGTGTATTTCATCCACTTCTCTGCAACTAGTTTATCAAATCTTTAAGTTTTAACTCCCTCTTATTTTCAATCCATTAATGCAAAAAGAAAACCACTTTGTTTTCCATTGAAATATCCCTGGGTGTAGATACGTAAATTGATTAAACCGTGAGAATATTTTTGAAACATACATTAACGGACGTGTAAAATGGATTCTTTAAAAAAAAATGTCAACAGTCAAGAAGGCATTGACTTCATTCAAGATATGTGACCAAATGTTTCCGATTTCCATGGAAAATCATTGTTGATGATTTTGATGTTCATAGATTTCTTATTTAGCCACCCCCCTCCTCCCTGTCTTAAAAAGGAATTGATTGGATGCCCCAAAATATTATTTTTTTTTAAGAAAACTTGCATCAGTTGGTTGAATTTAAATTTTTTTTGTAATTTTTGGAACAGATTTTTATGTAGAGAATTAAGCCCCACCAGTATCATCCATGGAGTAGAAATCCCGAAAATGTCTGAAAAGGACTTTCCAGGTTTTATTTCACATGTTTTTGCATGATTTTACTGAAAAATTACTTGTTAGGTTATAATTATCATGTTTGTTCATCTGATTTTTCTTCATTCAATAAGCGTACAATAATTTCAAGGGTCAGTTCCCCTTTAAGCAATGTCCAATGATTAAGATATTAAGTATGCTTAACCCTCTTAATACAAATGATTGTCTAAAACTTTGTTTCAATGCCTGTTCCACCCTGCCAAGTAAATTAATAAAGATGTTTAACGCAAGGTTGACAACCCTCAAAATATGATGTTTAGTAGAACACTTCTCTTTACTGATCTGAAGTGTAGTCACTATCTTTAGAAATTCACATTATGATATTTTACCCTTTTACAATCACGGGCATATATATGTACAGTTGTGCCTAAAAGTTTGTGAACCCCTAACGAAAATGCACATATTCGTGATTTTTTTCAAGTTCTAGAAGCTATACACTACAATGAAATGATGTAACATTTGCACTGCATATGGAACTACTTATCAGTACTGAATTAACGATGAAGTGCTGATGGTCTAAGAATAAAACAACAAAGTTATCGAAAGAGTCTGTGCAAAAGTATGTGAACCCTGTGCTAGAATACACACCAAATGTGTGGTTACATCCGCTAAATTCTAAATAAACGCAGTCAAAGCTCTGTATTTTGATGCATATTGATTTACTAAACGAGTCACTCAAACATTTCATGGCAATTGCATACCTGTAGCATGCCTGCTCAAAGACCTCTTCAGCCATTGTATGAAAATATAATGATTTCTCAGAAAATCATATTGTATCCGAACTGAGTTCGATTCTTGAACTGTATTAGTCTTCTCATTAGTTGTGCTAACCTTCGTAAAGTACTTGTGGTTCACTGGAATGCTCAAGAGTAGTTTCACAAAGGAATCCTTGATGGAAGGCAGTTCCTTTTGGATCCAGGAAATGCTTATTATTGTACTTTACTTACCCTTTGACTAAGGTTATGGTCGCAGAACTGTATGTAAGCAAATGGAAACATCACTTACATGTATCTGCACTGCATCACCTTGTCTACAAATGGTGAGCACCAAAATTCAACAGACTGTCCAAGTCAGGACAATTGCAGACAAAGTTTACAAAGATGATCTTAGAAGCTTTCAAGTAGCCCCCAATAAACCTTATGCACTATGGGCTTTGGGAGCTCAGATCATCTTGCAGCAGATGTCTAAACCAATCTGGCAGAATTTCCTTTAGGCTTGACAAGTGCCTAGTTGATAATTATATTCTCTTAAACTACCCCCTCCGTGAGCTCTGATAGGCGGTACTTTAAAGCGCTTACAATTCAAATTCTGTGCTATATCTTTGTGATTGTCACAGGACTTGGGCACTTCTATGGACTCTCCGAAGCAAGCGTGTTGTTGATTTTTAAAACTAACCATTTTCGGACAAGGTGGTCCAGTGCTATGACATGGCTTTCCAACTGCTTAAATGTGGTAGTTAACCATTATCCATGTCCAAGATCTAGTAAGGTGGCAGAACATGCATTTTCCAGATCTGCAAGGAACTGACTTCCATCAAAGAATTCGTATTGAAACTACTTATAATCTTTCAAGTGAACCCACAAGTGCTTCATATTTGTAGGCACAACCAATGAGGAGACAGTTAAAAAATGTGAACTCGGTCCAGATAACCTAAAATTTTTGGACAAATCATTTGATTCTTATCACATGGCTGAAGAGGTCTCGGAGCAGACATGCCATGCTTGTCCAATATTTACCAAGGAAATACTAATGCTATGCAGATGTTGGTGAATTGTTCTGGCAACCCATTTAGTAATTAATATGCATCAAAATATAGAGTTTTGACAGTGTTTATTTTGGATTTAGTGGGTATAATCACACATTTGTTGTGTATTCTAGCATGGGGTTCACATACTTATGCATAGGCTCTTTCGACAATTTTGTTGTTTTATTTTTAGACCATCGGCCTTTAACAGTCCATTCAATAGTGATAAGTAGCGTCATATGTCATGTAAAAGTCACATCAATTTGTTTTACTGTAAAAGATTCTAGGCCTAAGAATCATTTTGGGTAGGGGTTCACATACTTTTAGGCACAACTGTACCTTTACACACAAATGTGCATTTATAAAAGTCTTCAGTCTAAATGGTAGCAACAAACCTGATTTTAAAAAAAATCAATTTTCAGTTATTTGTTTTGTCTGTACCCTAGTAAAACTGAAATTGCTAAATTTATATCATAACAAATATATGAAAAATAGAGTAAAAATAGAGTAAAAATAGACAAAAATATATTTCTCACCCTAATAATTTGGAACATGAAATATAGGAATATATATTTCTTTGTCTATTTTTTTTTACATTAAAAAGTAAAGAAGAAAAATTGTTTTAGTTTGTGAAGCGCATCATAAATTTTGAGTATTATTATGATCATTTACAATGTTGTTGATTGGTTATTTTTTTAAAGCACAAACTTACTTATTTCTGATATCCATACAATATCTGGAAAGGAAAGTCTGCAATTTGATGAGATGTTAGTTACCGTTTGCATATAATTATTGTAATGAGTAAATTTTGGCAAAAATGATTGTGCCATTTTTCCTTTTATGTCACAGGCTTTCCGTAAGCTGATTTTTGCCGCAATCGCACGATCGACGGCCAAGATCGGGGGGGGGGGGGGGTCAAATTAGCCGCTCTTACCAGGCTATGCATTTTTTAAATGGCCCAGGCCAGATAAGGTTATATGTAATCCCAGGGTAGGTGGTTATTTGTTGCTTGCACTCTGATATTTAAAGGAGAAAAATCAGAAAAATCAGATTAACAACTTGTGAAAATTTGAGCAAGATTTTACCTGAAGTGTTAAAAAGTTTTTAATTTTTAAATTCACAGAGATTTGACAATTACTGCCGCTTATGGGGATCCGTGTGATCGGCAACACCGACGGAATCTGGGACGTCATGTCAGACAACTCCTCATTCACTTTGTGCATAAAATATTTAAAAATAGATTAATGTTATAATTAGAGCAAGTCAGATTTCAGCATGAATCTTCTCAAAATACATGCAGAATCAGTACAGAAATGCTTTACCCCAACCGAAAATTGACATTTTGTTGATTTTCCAAAAAGAGGAGAAAATGTGTAGTTTTGTTTACAGAGTGAATGAGAAGTTGTCCGACATGACGTTACATATTCCGTCAAATTTGCCGATCGCACGGATCCCCATCAGCGGTAGGGATTGTCATATCTCTCTAGCTTTGAAAATCCATAATTTTTTAGCGGGTTCTCTGAATTTTCTCAAATTTTCACAGTTTTTGTTCATCTGATTTTTCTTCATTCCAGGAGAATAAGACAATTTCAGGGGTTGGTTTCCCTTTAATGTCTTTTTATGATGTTTTAATGTTTTAATAATCTGGTGTGTTCCTCTCAAATATCTCAACAGTTGACAATGTGAATCCTGTAATAACGTGCCCAACCAGTTTCAGTGTGACTACTTCCTTCGGATCTGGCGGCAGGACTGTTACATGGAATCCAGCGACAGCAACAGATGACTCTAACGTAGTTACTGTAACAAGTGCAAACTCAAACCCAAACTCGGGATCCTTCTTACCTCTTGGAGTGACATCCCTCATTTACACTGCCACAGATGGTGCAGGAAATACAGCCTCTTGCTCCTTCTCTATCACTGTCATAGAAGGTAATCTTAAAAATTGGATGTACTGGGTTTGGTATTTTGTAATGCTGCAGTAGATTTAACTTTATCTGAAGTGATTTTTTATCACCTTTCAGTTGGATTCATTTAAAGTTCTTACAGCTCTGATGAAATTATTGACGTTCATTTATTGAGTAGCAGTTTTGATTTGACTAAAAGGACTTTTTTATGCCTCCGCAACCGTAAGGTGGTGCCGGACGCATTATGTTTTCTGGTTGTCCGTCAGTCTATGCATCCGTCCGTGCATCCTTCCGAAACTTGTTACCGCGATAAGTTCCGAACAGCAGGACGGATTTTTCCCAAACTTGGCTCAAGTATATATAAGCATGTGTGGATGAACTGATTAGATTTTGGGTTCATGGGATCAAAGGTCTAAGGTCACAGGACCAAAAACTTGTAGAAAATCTCAAAAAAATTGCTTGTTACCGCAATAACTTCAGAATTGCTGAACAGATTTTGACCAAACTTGGCTCAATTATGTATAAGTATGTGAGGAAGAACTGATTAGATTTTAGGTTCAATGGACCAAGGATCAAATGTCACAGGGTAAAAAAAACTTGTAGAAAATCTCCAAAAATTGCTTGTTACTGCAATAACTTCAGAATTGCTTGACAAATTTCGACCAAACTTGGCTCAGTGGTTCAGTGGGTTAATGTCAAAGGTCACAGGGCAAAAAAATGTGTACAAAATCCCCCAATAACGCTCATCATTGCTGTAATTCAGAAAACTTTAACCAATTTCTTTCAAACTTAGCTCAATTATGTGTAAGCATGTGAGGTAGAACTGATGACATTTCAGGTTCACAGGGTCAAAGGTTGCAGTCTCCAAATTTGGTAAAATATTTTGATTTCTGATGGCATGGTACAAGCCGTACATATTTTTCTGAGGCATAAATTTTGACCGTGCGCGGTCGAGGATTCATCTAGTTGTATTTTAATAAGGATATTTTGAGACATAATTTGGTGCTTTCCTTTTGATTCAACAATGATTCTAAACTTTCCTTTTCAATCTTTCAACAGTTGATGATGTGAATCCTGTAATATCATGCCCAACCAGTTTCAGTGTAACCACATCTTTTGGATCTGGCGGCAGGTTTGTTACATGGAATCCAGCGACAGCAACAGATAATTCTAACATAGTTACTGTAACAGAAGCAGACACAAACCTTAACTCGGGATCCTTCTTACCTCTTGGAGTGACATCCCTCACATACACTGCCACAGATGGTGCAGGAAATACAGCCTCTTGCTCCTACTCTATCACTGTCATAGAAGGTAATCCTAAACATTGGATGTAC
>BQKZ01002674.1:62415-83283 GCA_036244855.1 Temnopleurus reevesii | reverse complement strand
CCCATCTTTATCATCACAAGAAACATCCTGATACTTATCACCTGAAGTGCTTGCTGGTGAGTCCCTCCTTCTAAAGAAGACTAGAACTAAACTGTAGAAGACCGCAGCAAAACTTGCTCCTCCTGCAACATAGAATGATGTGTTGTAGTTCCCGGTGGCATCATACAAAGCCCCTACAAAATAAAAACAGAATAAGGCAGAAAACACATTGCAATCATCTTCACACATGAGTGATTTTATCTGTTAAATAATGTCTCTCACTCCATTCCATATCCTGAAAAGTGAGCCCCTAGTAAAGAAAAACATGAGTAATATACATATGCAAATTGATAAAGAAATTTCGGAGGATGGGAACGTGCAAGGAAAGCAGATTTTTTTTTCATTGTGATTATTAGTGTACCCTGGTTCTTCTGTAATGCAACACACTGCTAGGGGTTGACGGATGGGTACTTTGTCTTATAAATTCACAGCGAACAGATGATTCATTTCAGCATTAAAAATTAGCACACAATAGCCATTTTGTTTGATATGTTTGAATGGAATGCCTTCATATCAACAGAAAGTACTCTATTCAAAGTCATTTTCACATCTGTTATCAAATCAAAATTTCAAAAAAATTGGAATGCCTTCAATACAACACATTTTACACAAGTTACTGAGATGTTTGGTTAAACCATTTCAAAGATTGGAAACTCAGTCATACATTTGCAATTAGAGCTAATTCATGCCCACTGAATGAAAAATGGTTAGATATGCAAGGTAGAAGCTTGACTGACATTGACTTCGTTTGACATGTGATTGACAGACATGTCATCATTAGTCATGCTTGTCCCCTGCACTTTCTCTTATCAGGGAGAATATCTTTAATGTTTTATATGCCAGGCATACATTAGCTATCAACAAAACTGAGCTATAAGATTATTCTCTTCTTATTTCTTACAATAGGTCATGAAATATTCCAAAAAATTATGAGCCTCTTTATTTTGACAAAAATTGCTACACACACCAGTATCATAATTATAATAAACCCAATTATAATACAGATTACTGACAGCATTAACTAAATCAATTAAATATTGTGTATGCTATTAGAAATCTCTTGATAATTCAATAAAAAAATCACTGAAAATTCTCTTTTCAACAAGAAATTATGTACGGTTGGCATTTCTGAAGTATTGTCGAATTTTGATGTGACGTAGAACATCTGTAATTGTAAGTGCAACTCCTACTTACCTAGTGCAAAAACTCCAAAGAGATTTCCAAATGCAACAGTCATGAAATACAACCCAAAGCCACTGGCCAAGACAGAAGAATCCACCAGCATGCGTAATATCATGACGGCCAAGGCGTTGAAGACACCACTCCCCAGTCCAAAGGTGATAGCCAGGAGATGCTGCAAGGCATAGGTGTTTGCAAAGGGAACAAGCAGGGAGCTTAGACCACTGGTTGCGAGTGCGATGGGGGCCAGATGAAAACCTGATATGATGTTTCTATCAAGGAGGGGTCCATGAGCTGCCCTACCGAACATACTACTGACTCCTACAGTTGATAGGATGTACGATGCTTTTTGTTTTGTGATGCCGAGATCAGTAACTACCCTCGGAATGAGGTACATCAAGGATGAAAAGTATCCAAATGACATGAACAGGGAAATGATATAGAACGTTGCTAGGCATCGACTTGACCATAGCAGCTGAATACGAAGGAAGCGAAAGATTTGCACAAATTTAGTCATCAGACAAAAGCCTTTGGTTGTGTTATTCACTTCCAGATTGTTTGACTTTGCTTTGCTCACATCTGCACAGCCCTGCTCAGTTAATTCTGGATCTTGGATGACACTCCTCTTTTGGCTAGATGTATGAAATGGAGCTTTTTGCGCCTGGAGTTTGGCAATATTAGATCTTTCTTTGGGGGTAGTACGAAAGGTTGACCCACAGACGGCAGTGTTGGCAAGGATTGCTGAGGATACAAGGAGAGCTCCCCTCCAGCCATACATGTTACAAAGGGCTTGTAGCATTGGAGGAATAAGCAGGATACCAGCTCCTACCCCGGATATCATGATACCGTTTGCAAATCCAAGATGGCGGCCAAAGTAGAATCCGATGATGGAAGGGCATGGAGCAAATGTCATACTTAGTCCGAGACCTGGAAGAAATAGAGATACGTTAAATTTATTGTTCTGTTTCTTAACTAGGTCAGCAATGAATAGAATCTATGAACAATACCTGATCACTTCAGGATGGCGTTTCACCAAGATAAGAAAGACTGTAAGAACGATTTTAAGATCGACTGGTATCCCTTTTTGTGCTTTGTGCGTAATGGTTCACACTATTACTTGCATTCAGCGCAACTGATACCAGTCGAACTTAAAGTCGTTGATCAGGTCTTTCTTAACTTGGTGAAATAACGCCCGGGTATCAAAATTCAAGGTCAAAGTCATTGAATGTGACACAATTACAAGAAGGAACTGGTTTCTGGAATTTGCATTATAGTACACATTTTAGTACTTTAATACAGACATATTGATTCATTATCAAAGAAAACAACATCTTGACAAAGGCTAAAACAAGATGAAGTTTGATAAAGATTTGATTCTCACCACAGAAGCACAAGAGGCATATCAATACAGGTACATTGGGACTAAAAGAAGCCATCAGAGCTGAACTTGAACCAATGAATGCTCCAATCATAGCAAGACGTTGACATCCATACTTCTGACAGAGTGCTCCTCCAATAGGGGCTGGAAAATAGAATAAGAAAAACAATCTTGTGTGAATCATTAATCATAAAGCCAAATAAGATTTCTATTAAGGGAGGGGTGGGGGGTTCCTACCGTACGAGCAATAACAACTTAATGGTATGTACAACATTACTGTGAAGAAGTATTACTTTGCAATTTCCCCTAGCCCATTTATAAAGGCAATGACTCAGATTGCTGAAGATCAAAGTAAAATTTAACTGATAAATAGCCATTAAAACACTATATTCATGACCCAAAACATTGGCTAAAATAGGAATCACATAAATTTTTATTGGTCCTGTATGTTTCAAGAGTAATTTGAGGGAGCTTCAGCAAGTAGAGCATGATCGTATAGCTCACCCAAAGCCATGTGTCACATGTCAACCCACTTTTACTCATTTTTTTATAGTTAATATTCTTTTACTCTGTCATACTTTCAGATACTCTGCTGTCAAATAAACCAATAGGGGTCGTATACATTTATACCTGTGTTGCGGTGATTTGGCAATGTTAAATAATGTATTTAAGCTGAACTAATTTTTAAATGATTAGCTTATTTTCCACATTGGGCATACTCAAACTATGTACATGTATGCTTTGCTTTAGAGTAGGTTACAAGGCAATGGATAGAAACTTTCAAATGTGTCTGTGTTATTAACCTTTGTACTTATTGTATCATTTGATAAAATCTGTTATGTCACTGGCTTCCACTTGTTTACCTCAAATGCACATCATTCAAGATTAGACTACCCATTTCCTTCTATTATTCACATTCATTCTTATCAAATACCCATTCTAGGTTCAACTTACTTTTAGAATCACATAAAGGGAGATCAAAAAATCATTGTCACTTCCAAGATGTATAGGTCAGATACTCTGCTGAACAATGAAGCACAAAATAAAATAAAATTCAATGCTAAATGCAAAGTCAGTGGCAAAGTTGACTTGCATAAAAAAATAACTAAAAAAAAATGTAACAATGTTTGTCTCCTTGCATTTTGCTGATTTTTACCTTCTTTTCCTTTGCACACTCAAGAATTTTTCTGCTGAAATCTTTCAATGCTTTTCTTTTTAGTAGGCTATTTTATAATTATATAGAGAAAAAATATCTACAAACAATGCATCCATACAGTACAAGTCAAAATATTTTGCTTTTCTGTTATTCCTATAAAGATGAAGACAATGGAACACAGTGGGATCAATAGACCCTATAGATAGATCTATTGTTCTGACTTGCACTGTGAGTTGATGTTTTTCCATGGTTTGTATACATACGCCAAGGCCCATCCTGAGATACACCCTGGGTGCATGGTGTTTCACCAATTGAAGAAGGACTTTAAGTATAACAAGTATCAGTTAAATCGCTTTACCCTTTGACAACTGGAACCATGTAGTCCATCATGCATAACGTCTATGGGAATCAAAGAATTCTGCAGCCAAACATGTTAAATATGAAAAATTTGGCACAAGAATGGATATCAGTCATATTCAAGTTGGTCTTCTCCTTCTTGACTGGCTGAACCATCCTCCAGGGCAGTGCTTCAAGAATTCATCCATGAAGTGAAGATCAACTTTAAGAAAGACTGGAGTACAGTTGTGAGTTTTATTTGTTGGATTCTCAACATTTAACACAAGTACAGAGCAGTCATTTTTAAAGAGGATTTTCATTTCTTTCTTAACTTGGTGAAACATGACCCTAGAAAGATGAATGCTTACTTGTGAATGGCAAAACAAATCCAGTTCCAATGGTGATGGTGCTTGCTTTCACTGCACTGATATCAAAGTCCTCTTGCCATTCCAAGATGAACACTCCCATGCCTTTGAAGAAACCAAAGACGAGAAGAAAGTCCAAGAATGTTCCAAGCAGGACCATGTACTTCCACCATGAAGGATGACGATCCCTATGATCAGATGCTTGTTCACTCATGGCTGGTTCCTCATGGATGTTGTTTAGGTTTGAGTCGGCCTGGCTTGATGAGTAGAAGTGATATGGCCCACCATCATCATCATCGCTATGAAGCTCCTGTTCAATGGTCTGGTAAACACGAGCATCACCCATGGCTACATCCCTTGATGCAGTATGCAGCTGGATACGGTCAAATTTTAAAAAATAGTATCGTGAGTTTTAATAAAGGCTTGTCTGGGCCAGAAATATTTACTTTGATTAGAAGCAGAAAAATAAGACAAATAGATCAGAACAAGTAAAAACAAAAATAATACATTAACAAAAAATTAAATCAGCCGATAAATAAAGCCATGAATAGTTCAATTCTTTGGTGATTTTTATGAATATTGGCAAACTTTGTTCATGTCTAATTAATGACTACTGTATGTGATGTGCACACCCAGAATATTGGGGGGGGGGGGGGTTGCTGGGCTCAAAATTGCCGCCCCGGGCTGAGGTGGGGCGACAAGTAGGAAAAAAATGGTCATCTACTTTAGCACCCAAACTTGGCACCCTTTTAAGTTTTAACCTCAAATTTGACACCCCCTTACTCTGACCCAGGGAGCTAGTACCCCCAAAGCCCTCCCTCCCAAGGTGCGCGCATGTATGTCATGCACTTTCTCAAATTTTGAACACAAAAAGCTTTTTTTTGTCATTTTCTATCTTATAATTTTGGGTACAGATACATTTATTAACTCAACCTTAAAAAGAATATGCATACACGGGTTTAAAGGGTTATTAACATACAGTAAATTATAATTATAAATTCACTCCCAATCTCCATACAAAAGTCTAAATCGTCAAACATTTTTAAAAAGCAATACAAGAATTATTTGCTGGATTTTAAGTATCTGTGAACAAATGAATTTTACTACTGTCTTTTCAAGTTTTTTTTATGGCATGGCAATAGGCTTGTTTTGGGTTGTGTGGGTTCTAGTTTGTATTGTCTCTTTAGTAATGTTCACTTTTACACTTATATTAATATCACATTTTAACTATTTTATACTAAAACTTATATTCGTGAGGTCAGCCTTATATAAAGATCTTTTTCCTTCCTGGTCTGCAGCCTTACTCATGCAATATGTGTTTTCTTATCATTTGTAATTTTATGAATTCTGTTTGATGTCACTTGTAATGTTATACATTGTATTTTTTATTGCTGAGTAAAAATAAACTATTGAATTATTATAATAGATAACAGTTGAGAAGTGCATGACATACATGTCATAATTATACACATGTCCAATATTTGCCAATTTGAAATTGGCATTGAAACATATTGTTTATCTGATCGTCTGATTTTTCTGCTTCTAATTAATCTAAGATTTTTCTGGTCATGACCAGAAACTGCATGTAGTTAAGAGTGCGACTCTCATAACAATTATTGACATATCCATAGAATTGCATGCAAACAAACGCATAAAAGTTTGAGTGTGAGAAATGACCAAAATGTGTGAGTCTCATGCACTCTCTCAGAAAGCTGGAGTCATGATGTACCAGAATGAAACATTTTGGTAAGACTTCCATACACTATTCGATCACCAAATTTTAATATAGAAATCTGAAAAAGATTAAAATTTTAAAATTCATGCATCAATATGCATGAATTTCATATGCATGGATTTGAAATGCATAGCTCCAGCCTTCAGCTATTGCGCTTTCCTCTTCTTTTGGTAAAATAATACATTATAAAGATTTTTGTCTGCAGACGTTTATTAAATTATATGAAGCCGCATCACGCAGGATCGGCATTGATGATCATGGGCATGTAATCATGGTCGATAATAAATGACATCATATCTCACTGCGGATTTATATAGCACCTCTCTAGTCAGTAATATGACCATGATCATGACTGATCAAAATGCTTCCGATATTATTACCCTGTCACTGGATGGCAATTCCACTTCAAGCCTAGCATCAAGGCAGCCAAATAGGAGCTCACATCATCAGGTGATGAGTTGTTGTCTCCTACCAGTCCCGAATCACACCTGGGTAGAGTGCAACTGTGGAGATAAATTTCTTGCTGAATGAAATATAGTTAACGCCATGGGTGATGGGTGGGACTCATACTCACGGCCCACTGATTGAAAGGCGAGAACCAGGTCCACTAGGCACTACACCACAATGCTTCACGATGTAAATAATGACTACTTCACATCACAACACGTACTGTACCAATTCTACTGTGCCTTTGTCCTACTGTCAACCACGCTCAATGATGCCTGAAATATACAACCCCCTTCTACGCTCAGCTCTCATACTGCATACTGTACATTATTCAGTAAGATATGTTGCGGACAAATTTGCTGTTTTATACAACATCGCATGAATGCATTAATTGTCACAACAAAGTTACAAAATACAACTTTCGATATGATATCAAATAACCTAGCATTCCAATTACCCCCAACTGCACTCACCTAGAAAATAAGGAAATCAATCGAAATTGCACAAAGATGGTTCCATTTGAAGTCCAATGATGATGATGAATTTAGATTTAAAGGCGTTTCTCATTCAATTCTGAATATATATAGGCCTACAGATCGAGGTCTTCTTATGTAGGCGGTACACACAGGCAAATAATGATTACGCAATACATCACAGGCCAAAAGTAGTCTTGAAAAGAAGACCAATTTAATTACTTTGGTTTTTAGTATCTCCTTCTTTCAGGCAAAGCTGCTCGACATGAATATCTAGCACAGCTGTCACCATACATATTCATTAATATTATCCGATTTTAATGTTTATGTGTGATTTTAACTGAGATTTTGCAGGTAAAACCAGCATCTAATACACATGAGTGAGTGATGTGGCAGACTAATTCGACACGTGCAAAATGCTGCCGCAAGCTCAGAAGGAAATTTTTAAAGGTGGGGTGGGATTATATTTTTGAAGTCCTGAAGCTTTCGATTGGAAAACTATTACCAAATTGCTCGAAATGGTTTTAGTAGTTATTCTTTTCTTGCTAAAACGTCTGAATTTACTGCCCCCCCCCCCCCCCCCCCCCCCCCCCCCCTTCAAAAAAAAACAAAAACTTATTTTTTTTTTTTTTTTTTTTTTTTTTTTTTTTTTTTTTTTTTTCAAAACTTTTGTTTTTTTCCCCCCCCCCCCCCCCCCCACTACACACACACACAAAGAGGATGTCTAAGCTTATGGACTCCAAATACTTAAAATCCACCCGTTCGATTGGTCAAAAGTTTATCACGTGATAAATTGTAATTTTCCCATAATCTGATAGGAAAATTTCTTTACCCTAGGTCCTTATACGTGAAAATATTTTATGTCTAGTGCAAATCCTCAAAAGTTCGTTACCCTTACGTTTGATAGTACTTCAGTGTATCCGCGAATGACTACAATGAGCGCAATGAGTAACTGAGGAACATAGAGGTATGAGGAAGCATTCAGTTTGTAAGTTTGCTTTTCATGTGTAAATGGCAAGCAAATAATGAACTTTTGGTTCTGTGGATGAGACAATCCACTTTTTTTAAAACTATATACATTGCATTGCCGTTGTACATGAAATCACGAAATCACGGGGGGGGGGGGGGTAACCATGTTTAATTAGCACTCCCGATTATTTCAATTTTTTCAAAAGTGCGTAATGTCAGCACCGAGTACTTTTAAATGAAGATTTTGGTCTCAAAAGTTACTCACTTATCGCGAAAATGTTGAGGTGCTAAAAATACCCCCCCCCCCCGGCATTAGGGTTAACTAAAGATTTTACCCATCCCTGACTCCTTTGTTGAAAATCCAGGTCCCCCCCCCCCCCTCCACTGAATAAAAATTAAAAAAACAGAAAGTGAAAATGGGTATCTCAGGCCCTACATAATTTGGTTGAAGGGGATCGCAGTGGGCAATGGCAAGAGATATCATTCTATTTGAGAACGGAGTGACTAGAGCAAGTGAGATTGATTTATCATAAAATATCAACACAGAGGATCAATATTGTGACAACATGCCCAGCTTGAGTGTGACTGATTCTTTTACTTGGATCCCATCCGGGTATTTTTTTTTGAGGGGGGCGGGGGGCCTTCCTTGCTCTCTTTCTTGTGCCAATGGAAGTCAAAACCTCGTAATGCGGCGGTCTCATTCGATCCACAATTGATTGAATTTCATTACTTATATTATCCGTGATCTAAATATTCTGACACAAACAACTATTCAAGTTCAAGAGCACTTATACTCTCATGTCCTACTCATTTGTCTTCTTTTCTTTTAGAAAATTTTTCTCGGCCCATTCCATCCTTCCGCACCATGCGTTAATTTCACAACCCCCGTATATCTTTCATTCCAGCAGGATCAAGAAACGGCCAACAAATTTTAACAACCATCCCTCACCCCTTTCTCTCTCTCTCTCTCTCTCTCTACCATCTCTTGCTCACCCCTGTAGTTTTAGCCTCGAGTTGTCTGCAGAAGAATAACGATGCTTCAGTTTTGTTTCTTAACATGATAAACATGGTTGGGAGTAGGGTAATCAATTTTTTTGGGGCCACACAATGTAAGCCACCCATTCCCCTGGCTTGTATGACCACTATTTGTTTTGTTCTTTCCATTTCTTCCTTCTGATCTGGCCCCATGCATGTATTTCAGGGTACCCAATCACTGATCTCTTTCACCCATCTCTCTTGTTAGCCCCCCCCCCCCTATTTCTCTCTTTAGCTTTAGCTGTGTGAAATAAAAGATGTCCCGTTTAGTCTCATGAAATTTAATCAGATATAGAAAAAGTAACAACCATTCAATGCAGGCAAGTCCGCCTGATTCAAATCTCTCTCTTCCCATTTCTCTCCAGGCTTCTTCATAATACAATGGAACTCAGTATAATAAGATGCTTGGGACCATCAAAAATACCTTGTTGTGGCAGTTATCTCTTTATAGCAGAGTTAAAAAACAATAAGCTATAAAGAGCTGGGACCAGATTTTTTACCTCGTTATATCAGATCTCTTTATACTATACTGAGTTTCAATTGTACCAACGTATCTCTTTCACCAATCTGTAGTTTTCACCCATCTGTAGTGTCCACCCACGCTCCTTTCTGGTGTTCACCCATGTATGAATGCAAATTGATTATCCAGTAACTGGCGGATGATATTAAAAAAAAAAAAATTGACAGACTTTTCAACATTGTCAAGCTTTTATTGATACCTGTATGCTGCAGAGGCATGAATTCACTGAATCTGATAGATCTGTGCCCTGTGGATAAAAAGTTGTGTTCCATAAACGCAAGTCTGAAAATTAGACCTAATTCCACTGTTCCATATTTGCAATTAAATGTTCCTCGCGCAGCCATATTATGGATGTTTCGATTTCATTCGTTACTGTCACAGTCGACCGGAAGTAGTACGTCATAGTTTTACGCGTCTTCTCATTGTTACGTGTGCAACTACCCCTGACGTAACAATAATTAGACACGCAAAACTATGACATACTTACTACTTCCGGTCGACGTGTCCTTCAACACGGTTGACTAAAACCGAAAACACCATATTGCCTGTGTTTACACGAAGTGGCAGTAGTCAAAGGGTATTGCTGCATGAAAACAAAGAATTCCCGACATAGCAACAATGCAAATGACTAGCAAGTTAATTCTATGAACCCGTTTCAAGAAATTGTAATAGGTTTCATGTAACATTCCCCTCTTGCTAGTTACTCCGTTAAAAAATGGATGATAAAATTGTAAATCAAAGAAACTCAATGAAAAACACTAATGAAAATCCATTTTGTTCCCAACTGGATACAAGACTGATTTATTTATTTCAATTACAGGGAGAATACATAATAGAAAGTTTGTTTTCGCATTAAAAGAAAAGAACAACTTTTACAAAACATGAAACATCTTTTAAAAAACAGGATTGAAGGGCAGATAGGGGTGTTCTAGATACATGTATGATAGGAAATTGTCTTTTGGACCATGAAGTTATTATGTCCCATGATGGCTTAGTTGGTTTCAATTTATCACGTTGACCATAATAAGAATAGAGTACATGTATAGACATAGAAATTACATATATATTCAAAACTAAAAGCTTTCAGTATTTTTGTTGTAAAAATTGGTATAAACTGTTTTGTTCGGCAGCTCATAATATTCTTTATATACATAGTTTTTCTTTTATCAAAGAAGCGTCATAAAATCCATGAACATGCACTCACATCATAAGTAAGAGCATTTAAGTATTTCATTTTTAGACTTGAACTGGCTTCCTTTATCATAGCATTGGATGTCATTGATTCATGGGTAATCATGTTTTATAAAATTCCTAAAACCAGCATTTATCAACATCGAAACAAATACAACGCACCTTATGACCTCTAAGCTTGTATACATATCTTAAAAAATACAAACGATGAACTCATATGGACTGAATACGGTACTACATATAACTGACAAATGATTATTTCAAATGATTCCATCTATGAAAATACAAATATACGACAAAATGCCAGTTTTAAAACATCAAAAGCAACAAGGTCTTTGCTAGAATTACAATATGAAGTGATATTACAGCCTTCTGGTCAGAAAAAAACAACGTTCTTTCAACTTGAAAAAAAAAATGGTTATCGTGAGTTTTATATCTAATTTTACTGTACGATATTAGCATATGGAATGGAGACCTAAAGTGACCCTTCACATCAGTGGAATTGAATATGTACATTTTGACTATGATTGAACAAGTCATCATTTTGAAGGTCTGATGCGAGACTAGTGCATTAAAGCTGATGTAGTGAAGGCGACAGCATCTCTGCCATTCTACTGGGCATTCGGACTGTTGGAGAAGCACAGCTTGAAGATGTATGGCCATTTACCACCTGCACAAGGGAGGGAGGGGGAGAAAGAAATTCAAATGAGCAGGTGTTACAGCATGTGCCTAAAAGCAACTCTGATGGAAATGATGGCCAGTCAAACCTAAATGATAGTTATTATTAACCATATCAGACATCTCAGCAATGTGATTTTTACACTTTATCGCCTCGTAAAAGACAGAGCGGTCCATAAATTACTTTATTGCCTTCGGTCAAATGTCTATGGGATTTTGCGTGTAAAACAGCGGGCAATAAATTCACATCCGAAATAATGAGTGCAGCAATCACTCGCGATCACGATCTCGCTAGCAACCACTTTTGCTAGTAACTTTACCAATGCTGGTAAGTTTACCCATTTTCATGGATTTTGTGTTTGCTCTAAATATCTGATTTGGTTAATAATAACAATATGGACTATCTCTTTCGGAAGACACAACATGTATGGCCCCGAGTAGAAACGTATTGCCCTTCAACTCGGGCAATACATTTCTACTCAGGGCCATAAATGTTGTGTCTCCCTCAAGGCTAGTCCATATTGTATTAATATTGGAAAATTGCTTTCAACTATGTTTACTGTTATAAATCAGGGCAATTCAAAGAAAAAATTTGCTAATTTGCTGCGCTAAATGCTATTTCTCTTTTTTTTTGTACAACTATTTAATAAAATTCTATGAAATCTAATATCTATTCCTTGCAAGCAGACCAAGTTCCAACAAATTTCATCACAAAATTTCATCACAGACAAGACATCTTTTTCTAGGATTAACCCTTCGCAAAGATCTAACATACGACTTATTCAAATCCTGTCTTTAGGCCTACTGTAATTTTCCATTAATTTTTTTCAAAGTGGTTTTCACATAAAATCATCCATCACTACAAGAGGCAGGATTTTGACATGCTGGAATGACAACATTAGACATGAGCTTCAAACAAACTTGAAATTGTAAATTATGAGATTACTGAAAAACTCACCAGGGTTCTCCATGTTGGTGTGGTTTGCTAAACAGAGGGCTTCTACAGCAGAGGCTCTGTCAGACCATTCAGCCAAGCCAGTCTTGCTTCGATCAGCTGCAAAAAGAATGACAAAACATCAAGAACGTGCAGGAATACCCCAAAACAAAGAGCAAATTACTTGAAACCACCCTAGGTGTGTTGCTGAAAAGTTGCAAATAATTTAATTTTTTGTTGATCGATGATAGCCAATCACAACTTTCATTTATGCGCAGCTTCTTACGGAATAAAACATGCACCCCTCAAAAATGTGTGCTTAATTTTGCACCTGATTTGCAGTTGATTTGAAATTGTTTGTAACTTTCTAGCAACACTAGAACATGTGATGTTCTGTTGAGGTTCTGTTTCCAAAACTGTCTAAATGGTCTACTCCGGAGAATTGTTTAAACCAATTGTTCACTCCAAACATTCACAGTACAACGGCAATGGCAACTTGAAGTGCTAGGAGATCCGGTGCTGGAATCAGAGAAACTCTCATTATACACAAAGTACAAGCTATCTTTTATTGTTTGAATATCTGCAGTGACGATAACATATTATCAGCTCCATGTGTGTTTAGACGAAAGATGAAATGAGACAAAGAGTTGTCTTTAAAATTGGAAACAAAAATCATTTTACACTCTACCTTTTGCAGGTTCTTGTGTCCGTGCTGAATATGGGAATATGAAATTAAAAGACAGAAAATAATAATTAGATGAAATATATTGTGCAGTTTCTATATGGATATACTTTACTGCACTGTGATGTTAGGATATGTGGATATTGTTACTAAAATAATGCATATACATGTAGGTACAAGATATTATTGAAAAGAAATTCAAGAAATAAAGAAAAGAAATTCAAGAAATAAGTGAGTTTTCAACAAGCTTTTAAGAGCAACGACATGATCAAGATGATCTTATTTCTATTATTGGTAATTTATATTTTAACATTGATCACATTATGTTTCATAAATATGATGACCTACAGGAACATTACCAGAATATTGTTTCGTATTTGAAACATGACATTATTAATCTTGTCCCTGCTATTGCTCATGTATGTAAATAAATGGCACTTCTTCTATGAAAAGTCTCAAAATTAATCACCCATAATTGAAAAGTTCATTGTCAAATCTAAATACATCAGATAACACATCGTTTTTAACTAGGCATTCCCTCAAATCAACCTGTTACATTAAATACCACTTTTAATTTGCAAATTTGCACCGTCTTCTGCTCATAATAAAACAATTTATTAATCTTCCCACCAGAATGGAAACTCGTGTAGCAATACAAAATATTCTCATTCTTTTCATCCCAAACAATATTATCTCACCTTTTGGTTCAAACATCTTGACAGCAATAGGCTCTTTGGCACCAGCATTGATGAACACCTATATAGAAACCAAAGATTTAATAAATTTGTTGCATTATATACAGAATATAAAGTCAATATTAGTCAATAATTAGTGGCTTTCTCAAGATGCTGTCACTCTCTTCTCATTCTGCATGTACAGAAAGAATGTAGTAGTCACATTATGAATAACATTATCAAAATACACAAAGTATATCACGAACAAAGGATCTGTATCTGAAAATGTTTTGTTCTCAGTTTACAAAAGTACAAACTTTCCTTTTCCGCACAAACGGAGCACACTGGAACAAAGCGACTTTAAACATTCTCATTTTGAGTTAAGGAAATCAAAAGCTGGACAACCATGTCTCATGATTTTCAATAGTATAATTTTCACACCAGCATGAACTTTTTAAGTGAAGTAAAGACATAATTACCTGCTTGATGGTCTGTGGAGTACTTTCTGGGTGAGCATTGAAGAAATGAAGTACCTTATGTGGCTGCTGAATACGTGATAGAAGCAGTCAAGGACAGCAACATAAATGAATCATTGTTTAAAAGAAATCTTCAGGTAGTTCAACCAGGACTCTAAATTTTGCAACCAATAATACAAAAATTATCATTAGTCCAAGTTTGAACACAATTGATAAATATACAAATAAGTAAGTTCAATAAAATATCATTTGACCTTTTGACACATCAATGACATTTGACTCTACATAGAATTATCAAAGGATCATTTGTTCCAAGTTTCAACAAAATTGATGAAGGAATAAAGGAAGAAAAAAAAAAGAAGTTTGCAGCTGGCCCTATAATAAATGAATGTACTTGATACTTCAAAACAATTGTAAATTGCAATCATGTACATCAATTTATTTTTGTTTTCGAAGGAAAAAAATAAATGTTATTTTGAGTTACAATCATTTACTACACTTGCATTTTAATTATTTAAAGAGGGTGGTTTCTTCTATTAATGCTTGTCAGGCACGTTGAAGTTCTTTGAATAATCTAACCTGATTGTTTTATATTTCTTGTTGACAGAGTGACAAGTGCTATAAAGGATATGATTCTTGCTTGCTGCCTCCTTGTTCCTGAATCTGTTGTTTCTGCTCTTGGTGTAGTCCTGACAGGAAGGTGTACCATCAGAGAGCTCTCCAGGCACCTGAGACAATGCCACACTGTTCTGCTTTGAGAAACTGGAAGCAAAACAAAAACATTGCTAAATATCAATCTCAAAGTGTCTAAACATATGAGTCAAGTTCTGCTTTCACACTAAATAGACGAGGGGTGGGGGGCTTTAGGGGAAGAAGCCCTTTGTATGTAAGAAATTTTTCAACAATTAAATACAACGAAAAAAGTCTAATATGAATACCTGCCTTTCTTTTATATAAATTCATTTATAATCCATACATAAATATCTGCAATAAAAGGTAGCAATTCATATGCACTACCCAAAGATTTACAATCAAAACTTATATCTTATGCATAAATTGGAAGACTAATAAATCAATAAACACATTTTAACTTTTATTTAAAAATTTACTATAATCAATAGTAGACCACAATCTATACAATGTTTGACTCACAATATACTCAAGTCTTTGGGATCAACTAACATTATTCTGTTTTGAACTTACGAAAGCTGTACAGCAGAGTCAAAGAACTCGATGTTGCTGAGGTTGGTGATGGCCCTTTCCACAGATAGGACATCTGACATCTCTGCCATACAACAACCTGGCTTACTCTTCATGAACTTGATCTGTAAACAAATATAACAAACGCATGGTTGACTAATTGATTTACAGAAAATGACAGATACTGCATTATATAAATTTACCTGGGTTTGTTATAAGCACATAAATATCCATCTTGTCCCATCTAGAGCTTTTAATTCTTTTAGGAATTTTTTAAAAACTTTTTTTTACACTACACACAAAGGAGGGAATGAGGTACATGATTTTGAGTTCTGCATTTCTACTTAAGCATTTCTACACTAACATTCTTAAAACATTGAAATAACTAGTACCTTTGGAATTAAGAATAAATAACATTTGAATTAGAGGCCCAAGTGCCAGAAGCAAGGCACTCCTCCTGAACCTTAGAATTATAGTAGAAATCTTAAGTTATTAATACTGGGAGATCTATCATATCATTGATGAAATGCATTATAAGAAACAATGTTAATAGAATAAAATGATCTTATGCTCACCTTCAGAACATTGCCATAGAGACAGAGAAGGTTGAAGAGTTTATCACAGTTCATCTGACTGGGATTCAAGTTGTATACCATGACTACAGGGCTGCCATTGCCAAGCTGGTTATACTGGCTTGAGGACTGCATGCCCATCATCTCTTGACCACCTCCGTAGCCGTAGTCTCCCCTCTCAGCTGGGTAGCCCCTGGGATCTCCTGGTCCAAAGCCTTGATCATGGAACCCTGGAGGTCCACCACGTCTCCCACCATGGGGTGGACCCTGCATTCCTCCTGACAAAGTACAACAATAGGATGTGGAATGAAACTACAAAGTCATCACACATCTCGAGTTTTGCCTCATGCATCTGCCAAAACAAGAAGCCTCTTTCCGAAGCATGCAGATATTCAAGTTCTGCACACCATATAGGTACATAGGGATACCAAAATTAGATTGTGAATAATGCAAAAGCTGCACAAAATATATGCTTGTGAGAGAAAAAAGGCAGCAATAGCCATACTCACAGCCTTCCACTTGTGGCAAAAGCTTTGAACATGAATATAAACCTCATACATATTCTGGAACGGTTGTCAACTCGGCAGGTATTGCTTTCGTTTTAGATTAGGTTGCTACTTAGTATAAAATAATTCTTGGCTCTGTAGATACCTTGCAAGCATTTGAATCTCCTATCACAGCTCAGTACCATATTATAAACAAAAAAGGCCCATTGGAATTGATAACAGGTCCTGAAAATCATCTTGAATAAAATAATTTTGTACACAAATAAATGCAAACCTTTGACTTCAATTCATGCTTTTGCCTGAAAACCCATATAGCTCATACACCTGTTCAACAAATCTAGTATTCTTAATGGAAAATGTTACAACAGATATTTGAGTAAACAGAGTGCATACCATAGTCACCATACTGGGGAGGTCCACCTCTGTCTCTTCTCATGGTAGTAGGCCCATTGTAAGCTGGTGCTGGAGGCTCCTCAAGCAAGGCGCGACCCTGAGCAGCTATATCATAAACAAATCAACAGGTTGTGATTGCTCTGTACAGAAGAATTTACTGTATTGCTCTAGCCAGAACAACTAAAATTGATTGCATGCATATATATCGCTGTACATATCAACGTGTCATGATATGCCAAAGAGTGCAAAAATACACATCAAATTCCATAATAAAAATTCAATTTATCCAAATGTGGAAAGTCATTTCAATTTTTTTTTAACCCAATTAAACATATGATAAATCAATTAATGTATTTTCCCCATTTAATGAGGTGCTATTGAAATTCCTATCACAGTTAAAATTATTTCTATAATCACACACCGGTCACAGGAAGTTGCATTTGTCACCTTGATAAAAATCCAGTAACGAAGATTGAAATGAATATACGTGCTGTACTGGGCACAACACATGTTCAACTAATCATGCACAATTTTATCTCCCCAAAGACTGCACTTTTTTGTATACTAAAAAAAAATGAGATCAATCAACAACATCTCTCGGTAAAAAAAATATTTCAAAAATACAGAAATACAAAATATCAGCCAATTTTGTAGTATTGTTGATCCACACAGAGAAAAACAAAACTCATCAAGTCCTACATCAGATTGTACAAAAAATATGACCAGCACTACAGGCAATATATGTTCCTGAAAAGCAGGGTCAATCAAGAGGGGTTTTTTTTATTGTGTACACAACAAATTTATGATAGGATCAAGAATATTCACAAAGAATAAGCATTTACTCTGAGGAGGAAAAAAAAACATACAGAGAATAAGAAGGCTATGAAAATTGACTTCTACATGTACAGTATCCTAACAATTAAAAAAGTCTTGAATAAGGATAACCGGAAAGCTCTATAGTAGATGTATCACACATAATCTACCTGGCATTTAAAAGCCAATCTTGCATGCTACACAATTTCAGACAAACATCAACACACATTTGAAGATAGAAAAAAAAATCACAATGGGGATACAGACCAATGTAACAACATCATAGAATGAGCTGTTTGATTACGGGCCCCGGGGTACAAAAAAAATTAAAACCTACTATAAATATTGCATCAATTTATTTCATAAGGACAATTCAAGAGAGGAAGAATTATACTCCATACATTTTTTAACTTATTAGTGCTAATGCTTTCTTTCTCAAAATCTTGGTCAGTTTTCATCGATGGTCACACATTACCACTTACTCTTACTCTAATGTTCACAATATTACCTTCAGATGTACAAAAAGAATTAAAGATTCCTCTGAATTAGTTCTTGACTGATGTTTGCAGCACCCATCTGAATGACACGATCAGGCCAACAGATGCTTGCAGATGTACTTTGAAGGAATGTTACATCAGCGTTGTTATACCTCATACGACGCCCAAAGTTAGATGATGTTGAAAGGCTGGTAAAGTTGGCCAAGCATTCTTCAGCCTGTTGAACACGAGGTACCGTACACCATGAATGATCTGAGATGTTTATTTTTGGGGTGTACATTCTTTCATTGTCTGTGAAATTGTAGATGAATCTTGAAGGCTTCTTTTGAGTTTGAGTTTCAAGGAGCAGTGTCTTGCAAGATACATTTGTATGTACAATGCTGGTGTTCTTCCATTGCTTCATGTAGATATATGCCTCACTAACTCAAGTGTTCATCCATGCAGAATTCTATGACCATATTCTGTCAATGCTCAATGTTCATGTTCTGCAAACAGTTTCTGTGAGATATTACATTGTAGGCATAGATGAAGTTGACACTAAATCAAAACTATGATTGATACAAGTGTATTGATTTTAATCTGCAGAGAAAAACCCTGAAAATGAAAGGCTTTCCACAGAGTAAAAATTTGCCAAAACTCTGGAAAACTTCTGGTCATAACAGTGCCCGATTATAAAATGAATCTTAAATTCAGTTGTATTGCATTTTATTTTTATATACATTTCTTGTTACAAGGATAAGGATCAATCCCCCAGGTTGGGACAAATTTGTCTACATGAATATTATGTATTGATTTTATATTGTTAAAGTAGTGTTAAAACCACAATATGATAGTTTTGAAGATCAAATTGCAAGTAAATTAAATACAAACATCAAAAACCTGCCACAACGATGACAGGGATGGATGATTTTTATCTTTGAAACTAATATAACATTACTTGTGGTAATAAATCATTATTGTCAAATCATCGACATCATGGCAGTTAAACACCATAAAGTAAAGTGGCTAAATTCCAATCCCATTGCATTTTCAGTGTACCAACCTGGTAAAATGACCAATATGTATAATAATATTGATCTCATGTGAACAATTTTGTATATATTTTACATTGAGAACAGCAAATTTGTTATAAACAGCCACTGCAAAGATATGGCAGTTGATTTTGAATATGAACATCTTTGTAATAACACGTTTGATAGCATATTCTAATGACTTTCATTTTTTAATCATCAATTTCATAGAGGTGATTTCATTGCTAAAATACAAGTTCTTGTTAAGTGAATTGTTTTGTTTGACTTTGTGGGTTTTTTTTACTCCATGAAATGATTGTTATATATCTTTCTGTCAAGCAAGACATTTTGCATTAGTAATATGTCATATAGTGTAAATATCTTGGATTTCTGGTTTCTGGTTTCTTCATTTGCACACCACCTCTAAGGCATCAGATTGAAATGGCTGTTTAAAATGTGAGAGAAAAACATATTCTCTACTCAAATAAGGATTCAGATGTTGAAATACAAACTTACGTACATGAAGATACAGCAGTGTAATGTGGGGATACAGGATCTGTTCCAGAAGTACAAGCTGTGTACTGACAAACTTCACATGTAAATGTATAGCAATTTACAGTATAGTAGACAACATTAAGTTTTGTGAGTAGATAATTATGTACATGTTAATATCAAGGTACATACATGGATAACCTGTTAATATTTATGCCAATCTTCTTGTGAATACATTTATTTTTCTGTAAAAATACATGTACAAAAGAATTACATTGTTTGTAAAAAAAAAAAAAAAAAAATCTGAAGCAATTATATTATATTCATGATTTTGAGGAAAATAATGTTTATTAAACAATGTGTGTGATTGAGCAATTGGGCAATTCCATGTGATAAAATATGAAATGTGATAATTTCTTCTTGTTTATTATTTTTTATGACTTCAATTTCACGCCTTTATTATTAATCTATTAATCTTTTGGCCCAAAGGAAAACTGTTAATAAACTAATGTGTACCTGAAGATATGTCACAATACACATGTATTTCTTGAAGTAAATTTGTCTATTTTTAGTCATCAACAAAAATGACAACTTTAGCATACATGTGCAAAGAAATTTCAAGATAGTGTATATTGTTCTGAATAAACACAGGAGTATTTGTGACTCATGTTACTGTGGAATTGCCCATTTGCCATCTCTAAAATTATCTGGGAAAAAGTTACTGGGGTTAATGTCATAATGTTTCAATCTAAACTTTGTATGGTATAGAACACAGAGTGTACAAATAATATAGACATGAATACAATGTATGTTACTGGTAAGAATATTGAGATAAAAATGCAGAACTAACATACAGTCAGAATTCTTCATATGTTTTGATGGTTTTTGTGTCATACATGTAGCAGGGCGCTACAAACCCACTTGCCTGCATGCCCGGGCAACAAAATGAAGCCGTCGGGCAAGTAAATAAAATTATTAACCGTATCAGACATCTGAGCCATGTGATTTTTCCACTTTATTGCCCCGTAAAAGACAGAGCGGTCAATAAATTACTTTATTGCCCGCTGTCAAATGTCTATGGGATTTTGCGTGTAAAAACAGCGGGCAATAAATTCACA
>BQKZ01002674.1:10557-50123 GCA_036244855.1 Temnopleurus reevesii | reverse complement strand
GTTGATGAATCACGTTTTGGAGCTCGTCTGAGGTTTGACTGCTACTCATGTTTATGAGATACAATCAAACAAAAGAAGCAAGTATTATGTATTACACATGCAATTGAACAAATAAGTAAATAACACCAAGACTTGGCCTAACATTCTTGGAACTGTAGCTAAATTGAGATCAAATTTTATGTGGTGACCAAATTACGTAAGTGATGTGGATGGGTGGTAATTTTGGTTGCCAACTGCGTTGCATATAAGGCTAAATGATTATCTTATAAGATGATATTGTACAGATGAGCAGATTTGAGTGATCTTAAAAATCAGTTCCATTTATATTGTTGAATACATCCAACAATAACATAAAAATCGTAAAAACCATCGCATAAAATCTGAACTGATTCGTCAAAATTTCCATTCAAAAAGTGCTGAACCTGGCACTCAAAACAAAGCATTATTTGTATAAATTAATTGTTCACAGCCTTGCTGAAAAGCAGCTTGGTGCTGAGTTTTAGCTGATAGCAGGCGTTTACCGTGATTGAATAAATAAAACACAATATGATACATACCAGTGATTTGTGTAAATTGTTATTGTTTTTTACTATCACTATCATCATTATCTTTATTATCATCATTATTATTTTTGTTATTATTTGTCATTAATATTATCATTGTTATTATTAAAAATTACAATCGTTTCTTCTATTATAATTCTGATAATTAAAATGTTTGTTTTATTACAGGTATATTTTCATTTTATATCTAGTTGCTCTTTAAACATAATGGTAAGCAAACGTTATTTTGGAGAGGAAGTAGTTGGCCTGGCAGGCAGCATGAAATTTGTTTTATCTCAAAATTCATTTTAGCAACGCAAGTGACTGGAAAAACATTGCCTAAAGCTATATATGAAATTATTTAGGGTAGTATTGTTGTCATCAAATTTCATGATTTCCTACCTAACCCGCGGTGAGGTTGATGAATAAAGACACATGCTATTATTTCTATTTACCTCGTCATCGATTGACAATAAACTTGTAAAATATATTGATTCTGCCTTTCAACTATCCCGAAAATACAGGCGTTACCGTATTGGGAAAGGTTGAATGAAACTGACAATAAATTCGGACGATGTGTTATACGAAATGTTATCTCATAAAATTATGTACAGTACGCCCCATGGAAATGACTATACGTGTATTTGATTGACAAAGCATTTTTGAGCAAAGACTAGAAAAAAATAAATCTGACTTTATAGGCTGTCGAAACGACTGATTTCAAAATTTGAGACAACTTATAAGGTCGATATATTGCCCTCTTTCGAAAATTATTCGTGTTGTCAAAGAGACGAAGGTCTCACTTTGTGGTCCGATCTATAAAAGTAAATGAATATGACATCCAATAGGCGGGTTAACTAATAGATGCAAATCTTATGCATACCTTTAGCACAAAGGTTGTTCTTGACAACCCTCAAGTTTGCCCGAGGCTTGCCCGACATAGCAACAAGTAATGTAGGTAAACTTAATTCCAAGTATTGTCAGATTGTATTGTTATCAAACGGTTTTAAGTAATACCACGTAACTACGTTCAGTGGCAAGAAAAGCACATGAATTTGAATACATAAGTATACCCGCCTATTGGGTATCTCAGAAGCATCTTGTAATTTAATTCAATATACCTGTATATAGTTACTAAAATAACGTTATGAAATAAGTTGATTAATATACATCTAGACTAAAAGGTGACTTGAAAGTGTTTAAAATTAATTGCATCCCTTATATACCTATACAAAAAGACTCTCAATATCAGTTTTTGCCTCGACAGGGAAAATATGTCAGTGCTGCCTCAGGAAACATTTAATTTCAAGCTGATTTTAATATACCCTCTTGAATTATGACAAATGGCTTTTGATGTTATCTGACTATATTTATCAGCGGGGCCCATTCTTACACCGTGACCAAATATTCAAAATGCTCAGGGGCATTTGGAATAGCTTTAATCCTTCAAATAAGTTGTAAATAGGGTGTAGAGAGATAGTATGGTTGTTTTCAGCCACAGGGGAGATATGATAAAACGATGATAAGACTGATGGGAAAGAGCTTTTAAAAAGAGGCATTAATTTAGCCGTGACCGTAACTCGGTGTTTTAGCACCCCTCCCCTATTTATATACGGTCCTGTATACATCATGCATCTATTCAGCTTACTTTATACTCTACAGAAACAAAGGCATCGATAAAAACAGAAAAAGTAACTACAAGTGCTTTACAGCCGTCATTGTCAGACAAAATTTTCCAACGAGCATTTAAATTTATCTCTCAGAAGAAAAGTGACCAGAATATATTATAGGTGTGTGAAAAAATTGAAATAACAAACTAAAATTACGGCAGTGTTAACGGTGAAAAAAAGACATCAGAGTGCGCAGGAGTATATCATAACTTTGCCCACTAAAATATGGTTTCCATGGCAAAGATGAGTCAACCAAAACTGAAATTAATCTGTACCACTTTGGACACCCATGCCAAATTTAAAAAGGGTGGTCAGCACGTTTGTTGGCAGAGCTTAACCTGGCGCGCCACGGCGGATACAGCGCGACTGTGGCATGCTAGAGCCAAAAACTAATGTTATAATTATGCAGTATTTGTGCAAACAAATATCCCCCGTTTTAAGAATTTAGACCATATTCACCGGTCTGGTATCCCATACAAGCTCAGTCATACCATGGACAAAAATATAATCACTGGCTGCTTTCAGACATTAAATCAGGAGAAATGAATATTGACCAGAAAACTGTCGGTGTGTCTTATCAGAAGAGGAAAAAGTTTGAACATGCTTAACCAGCCGTTATTCCAATGGAACGCTAAATGAATCGACAGCCGGCCAGGGTAGATAGAGTGTTCCGGTTGTATTGTGTGCGGCGTGTGAGTTCGCATTCACTGTGCACGTGGAGCGATGTTTCACAATAATTAGGCCGTTTCCAGGTCGATTTTATTCAAACAAACTATGAACATGCTCCAATATTAGATAAAAAACTGCATTATGGTGATATTTTTTACTGCAGCTCACAAAGTACTTAAATATCTGAAGCGCCATCTCTCCCAAAACCAATCCATATCCAGGCGTATACATATGGTAATGCTGAACCCTGCCTCATCAACGCATAAGTAAAAAAAAAAAAAAAAAAANACATGGTCGGATGTTTATTCGTTTCCCTTGTAATGACACCGTGCAGAAATATAATAAGTCACTGCAGTTTGGGAAGAAACTGTCCCACGACGACCATCACGAACCTTTATGAAGAAGTAGCGATATTGAACCATTAAAGGTACATTACTTTGCTCCATTTGTTTCTTAGTGTGTGAAGTCATAGGGATAATGTAAACCCATTTACATAAATTAGAAAAGTTATCTGGCTCGCCTCCTAGTGCAGAAAAAAAGTCATCCCAAGGGGTATGACTTGTTCGAACGAACATGAACCCAAGGCAAAATGTCACTTTTTTAAAATAAAAACAAAAACAGAGGGTATAAGCTTCTTGAATTCTTTATTGTCATCCAACTTATCCCAAAAGAGTTCATAATTGGATATTGGGATAGATAATTGAAATAAGAAAACTCGCTGATTGTTTTTTTTTTTTTTTTTTGTTATTCATCTTAAATCAGATTCTTGTGAGTCGTAGTGATTACATTTTGGGCCTTAACATTATATGCTCTTTTCAGCCAAGAGATAAGCGAGCACTGATGGAAGCCCCTTAGTATAACCATGTAATTTGGAATCAAGAGAACTTACTTTTTCTTGTGTTTATATTCTATCAGATCATTTCACGAAAATGTAAAACCAGGATGACACTTGCACGACTTTGGGCCACGATTTTGTCGTGGCAAGTCGTGCCAATTTGGGGCACGAACTGCGAGGCTCCCGCACTGTTCACGACTAGTTCGCACATAATTCAAGGCGGGTTAACGAATAGTTGACGAATGAGTGCTCATCCGGTTGCGAAATTCTGTCGTGACCAAAATATTGAACATTTCCACATTTTCGTTCCAACATGTACACAGAGAAGACGACGAGTTTGCGCACACTTCACGTCTGTTGACGAATAGGTTGCGCATGGGCACGACTCGAGTCGTGCCAATGCACGCCACAGAATCACGCAATTGCCAGCCTGGATTTAGCTGTAAATTTTATTGTTGGGGTTGATTCAAATATATAAATTGTGAATTGCTGACAATCAGCACAATTTACATGCAATAAGTGTCAAAAATATTACCCAACGAAGGGTAACACGGCAACAAACAAAAAAGTTGACATGTTTAGGTCCTTTCCATCAAAATAACTATTAAAATGCCTTCCTATAACGACTGACATCATAATATGTTGGCAATGATTTATCATTTGGTACCTGTGGATCTATGTCTTTTATAAACACGCTATTCATATAGATCGATTCCAAACACGATGCGCACATGTTGAACACGGAACAAACCAATGATAATGGTGTTAAAATGGGTGGGGCTTAATCGTCCTCTGTAATTTAATTCACATCCATTTATCCTAGTTTGGGAGTGTTTACATCCCTTCCAGTTGGATCTATGCCCGATCTTTTACAGTTTCCCGATTGACCTCCAGTCGTATTTACACTGTGTACTATGGTGGACTCATCCAAGCTTGTCCGATGGTCTTGTTTGCGATCAGTCGGGGACTAGGATCCCTCGTATTGTCAGACCTAGCTTGTTCCTGGAAAGCAACAGACGTATACTTGGGTTTAGCCTTGCAGATCACTGCGGGACATTGATGCACCGCAGGTGATGGACCAAGTATCGCTCGGCCCTACCAAATTAAGCAGACTGTAAATACCCACTTACAGTGAGCGATTTTGGAATTAAGTATCCTTTATACTTTGGTGACCATTAAACATCGAATATTCAACATCCACTCAATTGATTTGTGAGTAGAGGACTCCTTGCCCCTCCTTATCTGGTGTTCAATAATTCGTGGGTATCAAGCATCTTTATATGCATACAAGAAACTGTACTTCTGCAGTCATCGGAAATTACATGGACAGTGTGGAATACATCCTTGTCTGATTGATCCGTTATCAAGGTAAGATCTTATCCTTAGTCGATTTAGGATTTGGGGGTGGGATATCCAATTTTGATGAACGTTCATCGGCATGTTGATGAGCATATAGCAACAGCGACAGATGGATGAAAAATGATTTTAAAAAAACAACAACAAATAATGAATAAATGCAAGAAGGAATGATTAAATAGACAAATACAGAAGTAGATTACTTGAAAGATTACAGAAAGATGAAAAATTAACTAAATAGAAAAAAAAAGAAAGAATGAGTGAATGAATGAATATATTAGAAGTACATAAGTCAATGAATGAATGGATATTGGAATACATACTGGATTAAAAATTTAAACAGTGAACTTACGGGTGTTTTCCCTTTGGGTCGTAATCCAAGCTCGTCAGTCTATCATGAAACGATTTGTTGGTTATTTACAAACTGCGTTTTATTATCATGGTCATGATATTCGCGCAATAAAAGTGGTACTCCCTCATTTAACAAAGTTTTTCAAAGAAAATATTTTTAAACATCGGCGTTGAAACAGGTTCCGAATTATGAGAATCAAGAGGAATGATGAGCAAATTAAACATGTCAACTTTTAAAACGGAGATGTTGACATTAATGAATGATGATGTCTGCATCAGTTGTTCTTTTTTGATCAATTTTACACTAGATTTATGTTCACGAATCCTCTTGGCTCGCATACGGGGACCGCGGGGGGGGGGGGGTGTCACTTTTCAGTTAATACGTGTAAGCCTATGAACAAATGGAATATGTAAAATGGTACAAAATAGCCTCCACCGACTTTTCAAAACGTTCCTCGGTGCCTGCCAGAATTCAAAACACAATTCAATTTATATGTTTTTATTGTTTTGAAAAATCAAACATTGTCACACATTAAAATTTTGTTATTTAAACAATTCTCAAATCAAGATGTGTAACTTAAGTTATCACATTTAGATTGATAAAAAACACCAACAAAATCAAGATTATAGGGAAATTGAATAGAGCTTTGAAAGTCGCTTTATCGTAAAGCAATGTATTTCACTTTTTTTTCAAGCACTAAACATTGATTTTGAAGCCTAATATTTTCACAGCTTAATTTATGTAGGCCTACACCATCAACCATTAAGGTAGCTTTAGAATCTGGAAGTTTCTGGAATTTTAAAAAGAAAACAATGTTGAACAATATCTTGATCATTATGCTGTATTTAATAGAACATTTTAAGAAATTAATATATAGCTCATTTAGATGAGATATCCTGAGAGCCCATCATAACTGACATGACTGAAAACTTATTTGTATTGCTTTATGTACATTCACATATAGGAATCCTGATAATCTTACATTGTCCTTCCCATTGACATACCAGGCATTCTTTTGCACTTAAATTCTCCAAAATATTTTGAAGTATAAGCAAACATTCAAACAAGAAAACAAAACCTTAAAATACAACCCAACCCAAATGTTTTGGGGGATTTTTTGCATACCATATCTGGGGCCTGTAACATAAAAGAGATACAATTAATCTTGCAATTAATTGCATCTCTTTGGTACACGTTCTGCCATAGACTTACGATAAATATTTATTGCAAGTTTAATTGCATCTTTTATGTTACAGGCCCCTGGTCTTCTTTATTTCAATCACATAACATAATTACAACAATAATGAAATCTGTTAATAAACTATGATGATCACTACAACGAAAATCATACTTTTAAATATTTTTTCTTTTGATATATAATTAAATAGCGTCATTTCAATTTTCTTTTAAACCTATAAACATTCGGGTATAAACCCTCATCCATCAAATATATTCGACCCTGCTCAATTTTGCTTGTGAATTTAAATATCACATTGACCCTCACTTCGATGTTCCATTCATATTTTGTTTCAATAAATCATTCAATGGTAAACCTCAGGTAATTTATGGATATAAAGTCACGAGTGATTAAGGATAAGACTCAATCACAACTTTCTAGTTACATATTGCCAACGTCTGCCAAACGTTCATGATAACTATTTGAAAGATACACTGTAATTGGACATAGATATACAAAGGGAATACGTTTGACCGATGTTGAAAGCTGACGCTTCACGTAAGCAAGTGTTAGCGTTAGCAGAGCGTCTTCCAAAATTATAAACGCAAATGTGTAATTGAGCTTGCAGTCAGGTTAAGTAAAGAAATCTGCATCTGATATTTTAATGCACTAGAATAATAATAAAGGGTTTTTTTCTGGTTTCGTTGGACGACTGGCTAACAAAGCATTTTAGTCTGTATTTTCATCTATGGTCTAAATTGTTATGATTGGAATGGAAATTGCTCGAACTTACGGAACAACCATGGAAATATAAACAACTGAAACCCTCATTTACATGACCCTATATTGATCATCGCTTCCCTTCAAATGCGTTAAATATCAATCAAAGTCGTAGCAATTAATGGTATATTACGAAAGGATTTTAAATCTGTAAACCATAATATTGTATGAAACAAATGTTTGAAGCATTTGTTTTGGTTTTGGAGTTCTCAATCAATAAAACTCATCTGTTCATCTGTAGCCATGGGAAGTGTGATAATCAATTTACTATTGTTTGCTGCATTTCACCCAAAGTGATGTGCTAAACCGACCTTGTATTGCGTATGATCATAATCAATCTGATTTTTTTGTCTTCTATACCATATATACTAAACTTACACGTCTGTAGAATTTATTGGATCTTTCTGAAAAGATATAAATACGATAAATATCCTGCATCCCTATTATTTAAACAGATTCTGGTTCAGCCTACGTCATGTACGATGCTTGTTCAGACACACAAACTGTATTTTTCTTCAGATCGTTTGTTCCCAGAGCAATCATTTTCAAAAGCATATTTTGTCTGAAATAATAGGCTATTGAAAATGACATTCTTGTTTGAGACGTGATGCTTCAAATCTCCCACATTCCCCTCGCCATGTGGTTGTTTGTATTGTTATGTTGGAGCATTATTAATTGTTGCGCCGGAAAGGGGTTTAGAGTGTTCAAACACAGGTATTCAATTCAAAATCTATTGAAATACTTGATCTTCACCATGTTCACATACTAACATGTACAGATCAACACCCATGATCACCCCCATTTCGATTTCCTGGACTTGTTTTGGGGGAATCTTTGGGATGGGTGCCAAATCTGCATTGAGCCCTGGGAAATCTTCACCAAATCCCCAATCAGGATCCTCGTTATATGCGTTAGCACATTTAGAAAGACTATTCCTGATTGGCTGTAAGAAATACAAGGTTTATGCAATTTAATTTACTCGTGTTATCTTGCAATGGGTGTTAAATACCAGTGGGTAATGAATTCACCTTTTTGGCTTTAAAAAACAAATATTTGCCAAGTAATAAATTATTAATGATAGCCAAAATACCAACAAACTTTCACTTATTTAGGGTGCAAAAAAGGGGAAGGGGGCTTCATATTTGTGTCAGTGTAAACAATAAAATTAAAACGATAAAGTTGCATGAATTCTCAGTTTACAGTATGGAGATGGAGTTTCCCCTTCAACAGTAAAATTGTTTTTTTTTTCACATAAGTACAATATTAAATTTTTGCCCCCAAATACAATGAGTACAATTATGGAGTTGATAATAATTGCATGCGCATATCCCTGGGAGCTTGGGCTCCAGCCCCCCCCCCCCATTCCATATATACAGAAGGGAGGAGGCAAACTTTATTGGGCAAAACATTTAGTAAACACTGGGCAGCATACTGTCCACTATACGGTATGTCAAGTTTACTGGATGAATTTTGCATTTCGACCAAAAATTTGTCATACGGTATTTAAACATACGGCTGTGTGTAATATGGCCAATCTTTGGCAGAATTGTGTGATTCCACCATGAGCAGATGAGTTGGACATAGTGATAAATAGTTATGTGTTTTGCCCAGTATTACGTAAACGTTACTTTTGCCCACTAAGTGTGTGGTAAGTATCTTGAACAATCTAATAAAAGCTCCCTTTTTCTTGTGAGGTCGTTGGGAGGGGGGGGGGGTACCAACAACCAGACGAACATGCACACACACACACACACACACACACACACACACACACACACACCATGTCAATTCCTGGATACACCAGAGGGTTAACCCATAGACCATGTAGACATACGGTTAACCATATCCCACTATATAAGTGGCTAAATCTCAAACCGAACAGTATGTCTTAATACACTCTAGGCCAATATATTTTGTTCATCCTATTCGGTGCAGAGAAAACACACCATCTTTGTCATCTAAAGGATGTGCAACATGAAAAAAATATCCGATTTTATATTCACATTCTCTTTGACATACTGAACGGGAAGTAGGTCAAACTTTGTGACGACTTCACAGTGTATATACAGTATAGTGCCTATATTGACAGTCTTGTCGAGAATCCCGTTTTGTTTAATGCCATGTTGATTCTTTCAAGTTTCAAACGTCTTTCTGTAAACAGGGAACACTGTTAATGAGGGTTTGTGTAAACCTTCCTTCAAGGTGTGATATTAAACCTTAAATGTGGATATGGGGTCGACGCTATATTCCTGTTCCTCGCCTAAATCTGTTGAAATAAAAACATACATTATATGAATACGATGATTTACAGACAATTCCAAGAAAAGTGACATTCAAATCGACGCCAGATTAGCAATTTCATAATAACATAAGCAATCATGATCTAAATGTTACGATGCTCTCGTGTTAATAAAAGCGTCTTTTGACAAGCACCTCAACTTATCTTTCTGAAACACAAACATTTCGATTATTTTTTACCGATTGGAATGTGCGTTTGTATCTAGGATAAAATTGATGATGGAATCCTAACATTTTGTGGGAAAGTGTAGACATGACGCCAAGGGAAAACAGCGCATTGTATCATTTAAAAGAGCTTATCATATTCACATGAAAATGGTTTATTCGGGCTCGAGATTCTTTTAAAGGATTTTCTCTTTGAATCGATTTAGTACATATATTGCCTTTATTTGTTCCAGTCGTATACATGTATATGATTATGTACTTAAAATCAGGTATTGAAATATCACGTGCATACTCAAACGTCATTTCATTTATCAAGTTCCACTTCTATATCATTACAAATACATTTCAAAAGATAATCATATAAGTCCTTGCCATTGAAAAGGACTTTCCTATTACGATAGGCTGAGTGGATATATAAAAGAAATCATGAAGTATATTTGCGCTGTCATCTTCAGAAGCTGGTCCCCATACATCGACATTAGCAGTACATGTTGACTTGCAACCATATTGACGTAGCGGTACCATTGTATCATTCTTTTGTGTGCGGAATATTTGTATTTGAACAATTCGAAGACCTGTGATTGTCATCGCGAATCATGCTGCGATATTCTGTGCTTTGCCACCATGAGAAAAAAGGTTCCCATGTTTTCAACCTGTCGAATTTTCCAATCTCTTGTCATTCCTGTCTTTCTTTCCACCTTTTGGCTTTTATTCTCCCATAATCCCTTCATGTCATGGCTGCCCATAGAATGCGGATTTGTGGGAATGGTGTCGAGAAGACTTTACCAGTTTACTAGCGAATGGCACGGAGTTTTGGCCATGCTGAAGAGAAGAATAATCCCTAATAATGATATGATTGGCACGCCAACCATTTTTTTTGTAATCAAAGATTCAAAGCATCTTGACTTTATGGGTTTATGGTCATGTAATTGATGTATTGCAGGATACCTTCCTGCTAACATATAAACATAATGATAATTAACAAAAGTAAAAAATGGAAATACTGTATTGTATAGTAATTTATCTCCAATCAATATCAATTAAAAAGACATGTCACATATTACAGAATAGATCAGAATATGATACATAAAATTACATGTCATGACTAAGAAAGACTGGCTGGAACGCCCTTTCAGATGAATTATAGAATAAATGCCTCTGTTCTTCCTATAGAGGTCCAGATAAATATTAAATAAGTGTGAAACATAATAATGAATAACAATAGTAAAATGGATGTGAAACATAATAATGAATACCGAAAGTAAAAATGAAAACATGAAATGGGCTCCATGGCATCTTATCCTTCCCCAAAGAAGACATCTTCATGTTGCTCATGAAATCTGCTCATTTTTGTCAATTACCTTTTATTATTCAACCATAGATAATCATTCAACCTTATTATTCGACTTAACTTTCCTTTGTTTGCTCATGCATTATGGATAATCAATCTATTGATGGATATATACAATCGAAATGAAATGAAATGAAATGAAAATATAAATAGCATTTTTGTTGAACTTTGCATTATATAACATCATTCTTCGGATTACATTCAGACATTGAAGCTATTCGCAAATCAAGCTCTACGTTCAAACACGTTTTATTTGTGACGACAGCTCTTACTTCTCTTCCAATTTGCCTCTTCATTCTTTTAATCTAAACACAACAAAAATGTCTTCTACATTGATTGAATGTAGTACAACATTCTAAGAGGGAAATGTTATATATCTATATTGAGCTTGTATATACATATCAACATGATTTAATGTCACTTTTTAATGTCACATGAGTCCCTGTTCTATTATATAAACTGAGGAGAGTTAGTAAAAAAAAATGAAGGAGCATTTCATAATTGTCTTTTCAATCTTGACATGTTTTACAGCCAAATTGCAAAAACAAGTATAAAGATTCCCTTCCGTATATTTTCACAAAAATCAAGCCGAGCGAAAGCTTTTTAAACCTGCATCCATGCACAAACATGTGAATAGGGATTTGAAATTTGACCCTAAAGCAAAATATCATTTCATTGTGCTTGAAAACCATCATTTACGCAATTCTTTGGACAAGCTGCTTACAAAAAAAATCTTGTGACTTTTGAAGATGGACATAAAATATGAAATTATGCGGATTTTTAAACACAAGCCAATCAGATAAATGTTTAAAAAATGAACACTCCCTCGTTAAAAACATGAACAATCATACTACTTTCAGTCATGGGGTACTTTTGTTGTGTGTGTGTATGTGTGATCTTAAACATGTGGACCACCACGGCGTTTTTTCTTTCGAAAATTCACTGTGCTTTTTTCTCTTTCTTTTATGACACACTGATGTTCGTCTGCGATGAATGATTTCAGTTGTCCTGGTATGACCTTCAGGATACTCTTATTAAATTACAAAATGACAAGATCTATTGCCTTCAATCGATTTCAGAAATCTACACCAGTCTACTTGACAGCTCATCATGATTAGATGTGGCAAATACTTGTAAATTGGTCAACAGGTATCTTTATTCTTCGACTGATGTGATCTCTCCTCTCGATTAGCGACTACACCCAAATTTCTCAAGGCCACAATAAAAAACCAAAAATAAAAACGTGCACGCAATCTCAATCGATATTTCATCCGTTTCCTGCAAAAAAACAGTGGTTTTTGTATTAAAGATGGTTAGAATAAGTTTTTCTCGTCAGCGTCTGCAAACGTCGCCATTTATCGTTTCTGCAGGTTCTTTTCAATCACAGACTCGCACTACAAGGATTGGGATGACGAATCCAGTTGTGAAATCTTTATTTACAACGATTTTCCTGTCAGTGGTGAGAAATGCCTCATAACACCATACTGCTAACAAAAAAACGTTTTATAAATCGGTTAAAACCGAAAGCCCCCATCCACATGCGCCCTTCCCACTCCTGGGATTATTGTAATGTGTCAGTCGATGAAGAAAGATCAATTATACGCATTATTATATCATCATTATCTCTGGCGCTGATAGGGATACATGAAGTCCGGAATTTTTAAGGAATCTCGTGACGTCTTATCAGAGTAATCCCCATCCATTGTATACACATACATTTTCATATTTTCTTTTTCTTTCACAAAAGTCAGCAAAAAGGTGTTTTTTTTTTATATAGAGTGTCACAAGTCTTTATCTTTTCTGAATTTATTTGTCAAAACACTAATTTTGAACCATTACTTTACATTCTATATAAATAAAGTAAATTGGGAATTGGCCGTTCGTATAGACTTCGTCACACGTTTTCCAACGATAATAACTCAGGGATCCCCTTCAGCTAGAGAACTTCCTTGAAAATTTCAAAATTCGTAACTTTTGGACTAATGACAAATTTTGCTCACATTTGCACAGGTTGTGTTGGTCTGCTTTCTCTTCATTCCTTGGGATCACAATATTTGCAGGGACGTACGTGCTCCCCTTTAAGGGGGGGGGGGGGGGGGGGGGGGGGGGGGTTACCTCCACGTACTTAAAATGAGGCTATCAACTGACCTGTTGGCAGAACTTTTACAAATATCATAGAACACAAAATTTGGTTTGGATTCTTTCCAATTTATTCTTCTTTTCGATAAGAAAAACTGTACAAGCATGACAAGTAAAGGTTGTTTAGTAAAAAAAAGAACACGTCTCAAAAACTATACATTTACATGCCGAAGACAAAAACTGATTTGTTTTAACTCAATGTCTGTAACTTAGAACTGTTTGACAGTGTGCTGTACCTTATGAGCTGATTTATGAAACCTTACAGTCGTTGACATAATTGTTTATCAGTTATAGGTCCCATGGAAAAAAGAGAAAATATTCGTTCTTGAACTTGAAGGTCCTTCGATTTAATCAAAATGTTCATGGAGCTGGTCACAAAGTTTATTGCAATTCCGTGTCTCCCGAGAGCGATAGAGCGGACAGATTTCTCTAAAAATACACGAACTACTTTGAAGAATATGCAATTCGGTATGAATTATTGTTTTGAAGACCGTCCACTTATACCACTCGGTAGATGATAAGTGAAGAATTGCTCTCAGTTGGTAACGTTGAGGTGGTCCTCAACTTGGCTTTGGAAGGAATCACGTAAAGTAAATGCAGTCCGTTCATAAATTACCTATCATGAGACATATTTGCGATAATTACCAAAGAATAATTGCCTCTGAAATAAAATGATTTAGAGAATAAAGTGTCATTTATGTCATATTGTGCATGTATATAACGAGGAAGTGGTTGAACAAAGTTGGCCGTTTGGGACCGTAATTGCTTGACAATAAGGATGTGTCATTTTCTCTAGAAGAAATGATTCCAAAGTGAGTATTTAACGACTCCAATGATATGGGTCTTCCCATCCAATTTCATACTTTTTCCCCAATGATTTAACGATTTTATTATTCAGTTTCGCCAGGTTCCCCAAATGAATCGGGTGTATTCCACGCGAAATGTAAAGCATGGAATATGAGTAAATACATTTGAAAAAGTTTGACTTTGAAAAAAAAGATTGACTTGAATTTTTTTTATGGGAACATTTAAAATCTTTGATTAACAATGACATATTTTTGTATCGTAATTTTAAAAGCAAAATTTCTAAAGCGTTTGACACCAATTTATATCATTTTTCTTCTCAATCAAGTGCACCAGAAGTCGTGAATCAAATTTACACTGTCGGCGAGCCATGTGTATTTGAGCATTAAAGTAGAAAATTGCTATTTCAAGGTTCCCCTTGTTAGGGATGGTATGAATAGAGGAAACCATAAATCTCTAACAAGTAAAATTGCCTTCCAACATTCAATATTGTTCATAAATTAATATGTAATGGTTGATATACGATCACAAATCTAAAATTGTATTGTCGCACTTGACTGATTTATGTCTAATAATGGAAGAGAATTTTGTATATTTCGGTTTCATGATATTAAATCGAATTTCTCTTTTAGACCAGGAAAGAAGCCCCGTCCAAGCGAACTCAAATTTGAAATGTAACACAGTGAAAAAATATTTTATTGATTATATACAGGGAATTTGTGCTATGGATTGCTATTTATTTGACGACTATTGAGTGCGATGGTCAAATTGTTTTGTAAACATGGCATAATGAAAATGGTTTGGTTTTTCAAATGCTAGCTGTTTCCGGTATTTTTTTCAAAAACGTCATATATTATAATGAACTTCAGGAGATTGCATTGTCATTATTGTTTCATTTATTTATGTTGGTACTATTTATCAGTAGTAGATTGTTGAGTGGAATACTGGAATGGTTCTTCCATCTACCACCGTTCACCTGTTTTAGCTATCGGAGTCTGGTGTTGGAAAATGATGTAGTCGGATTAGACCACACCCTTTGCTCATGCACACTCTTAGAAAAAGGGTGCATCATGGTTGGGAGTCTTGTATATTTCCTGAACATTTTAATGCATAAGATGAACATGTTAAAGTTTTTTTTTTATTTCATTGTTCTATCATTTCAATTCATTTATCTTTCCGCTTTTATAGAAACATAGACAAAGGTTTTCGATATCATACGCCATTAATTATTTTAATTGACAAGTATTGCAAATGAATGAGATCAAATCCCAAAATGATTCTTATAAAGCATTAATCAAATGAAGTGTACAAGATTCCATAAACATATAGAGTGACTGTATCTTTACAAAAATATGACAATTTACTTAAAGTAAACAGGGGCTTAACGGTAAACCCGATGAAGAATCTGATTAATCTGTGTACACGTATGTGTTATATAAATTGTTATACAAAAATGCATCAAGAAGTTCAAAATTTGTACAAGGTAAAGTAATTTTGAATGCATAGAAACTTGATAGCTTTCTTTCATTCCCCATCAATATTAGTGACATGTTAGGTGTCAAGAACTTAGAACTATCCGGAATGGCATAACCAGTACAATCAGAGATCATGTCAACAGTACAGAGGGGCTGCAAAGCATTTTATTCACATTCTTCTGTTTTACCCCCTTAAAAGCTCCAATTGATCCAATTGTGCTATAGTAGTGAATCGAGTAGATGCATGTGCATGGTTGGCGATGTGATGTTCCAATGTACTCCAGACATGGGAGATTAAATTCATTACAACTAAATTGATCAGGACTGCCAAATTTGATATCGCGAGAACTAAAGATAGAACAATAATTTACCATGTACCCAGGTGAATGGTATCACTTTCATAGTTCCTGTATTATTTACGAGAAGGTTTGCGGAGGGCTCGAGTCATATTATGATGAAAGAATGGATGAGAGTGTACATATTTCTGCGATACATCGTATCGGACGCTGTGAAGTCGTACTGCTGGGGCGGTAAACATCCAATGTCAATGAAAATTTGATAAAAATATGCCCAAGATAAAAGAACCGAACTCTGTCATTTGGGGAGAGAGAGAATGAGTCCACCTTTTACCTGGCCATATAGGGACCAACGGATCCAATTGTTACGTCTGTTGGCAGTATTTCTACAATTCTTACAAAATCTGACAATGCTTATTAGGCTTATGGTAAGTATGGTCTTGATTTGCAACCTTGGGGAGTGGATTTCTGTCAACAATCCGTTTAGGGTAACGAGGTACTAATAGCCATATTAGTGACGCCCTCCACTTTGATCCAAAACTGATGCCAGAGGTGGTTTTGTCATAATGAATAAATTGTTAACCTCTGTAAAGTTGTACTTCATTGACCTGTGTCACCTAATGCACCATGATGACTATCATCGATAGGTAATCTTCCTTCGTTCTTATTTCGGACCAGAACTATTTTAGTCTTAAAAACAAATTTCGTGGTGTAACATGATAGGAATTTTTTACTTATATAAATACACTGGCAGCTTAATCATACACGAAATAAGCTTGAACCATTCGGGTTTACATCTGAAAAAAAAAATAATTTGTTATTTTACTGAAATAGCAACTTTTTAGTTTTTGAAAATATACTGAACATCATTTATTAGCCTTGTAAAGTGTAGTACAAAAAAATTACAATTTTAAATTTACAACCTTTGCTCCAGTAATCGCGCGTGTTCATTTATATGTTTCGACGACCAGGTGAGGGATACTGTGTTGTCACATGAGGACGTTTCAACCGCCTTGTACCCGACGTATCAACATTTATCTATATGCTGAATTTTGTGTTAAACTTTGGGGAATTTCTGAACTACCTCGTATGCATTACGTATTCATTTAGAATAATATTTCGTCAGCGTGTTCCAACGAAGGTATGGGCGGGCGTTGACAATTCTTTGGTGTTGTTATATCTCAACTTTTTTGACAGTGCACGCTAGACATATTTGGCGAATACCTCAAAATAAGACGTCATACATATAACAATTTGAATAAAGGTAAGTCTTGCATACATTATAAGGACGCTAATTAGTCTGCAATGCGGTCAGTACGTCAACAAATAGTGTACCAGCTCAATAGTTTTTGACGTGTGCCAGCGTAATAGGGCTGCCAAACTTAGATGTTGTAGCAGACGCGTTTGGCCTATAAGGTCGTCATAACGCTAAAGTCTAAGGAAATTTAAACGTATTAAACACTTAGAGTGTATGCATAATATTGATACTATTCATCAACGTATTGAACGAGTGAAAACGCTGACGAGCACGCTAGTGAACGTTGTCGTATACCAAGTACGTCAATTATTTTATGGAGACGTTTTCATTTGTTACGAGCACGCTGAATTTTTTTCGACGCATGCCGACGTTTGGCTCATACGTTCCATGTTCGTTGTGATAACGTTACCCAATCGTCGACACACTCTGGTAAATGTTACTCTTACGCTATTCATAACCTAAAATACGTCGAGATAATTTTTGGTTTTTCTTAAGAAAATAACGTATGAGTAGTGCATTATGCTCTGGTTAGACATAAGTTCTGAAAGCTGACAATACGTTTAACATCATCCCTGGATTGTGTTCCTCATAATCTATCAGATCGTTTTAAAACTGTTATGCACACTTTAAAATTGTAATGATTACGATATGAATACATACTAAGATCACCGTAATACTATGTTGTTGTTTTTTAATTTTGCATACGTCGAGCATACGTTGACTAAAACGTCAAGGCGTGATGTAATTTGACATGTATACGAGTAACCTACAAGTGTCTCAACAATCACATAATCTACCTTCAACTGACGGGGGACGTATGGGTGATTTACATCGGTATATATCGAAACATGTTCTGCTTGTCCAAAATATTTTGACAACACGACGACTTATATGAACGTATTTCAACATATGCAAAATCTCACAATTGCGTATTCAACGTACGTAAGTGTAATTGCAAATTTTATCATACGTCAGTCATACGTGAGTAAATGAGCCGAGTAAATGTGTAATTCTATATACTGCATGGGTTCAAGGGATTCGCAATTAGTGTGAAAATGAGAACAATAAATTCATCTCGAAGGGTCCCCGACCTCAGAAAGAATTGATGAAGAAAACTTGTATCCCACTTCCACCCTCCTTTTTTTTTATTCATGAAAATATTTTGCCCCCGCCACACCCTGTGATAATATCCTTTCCTGTTATCTGTTCAAATAACAAAATATCAACGAAAAATATGAGTACGAGGTAAATATGACAAAAATTCAATTGAAGTCAATTTCCTAGGTACAAAGCTCAGTCGATTTATATTTCTAACTTGCCTATCTCTTTCTTTGGAACCCATTGCTCTCATGGGGCACTACAAAGATATATCGGAGGGTATTGTCCGTAATTCAATGAGAAATATTCAGTTTGTGATGAGAACCAGCCCAGCCTCTTTATAGATTGTGATTCTCGACTTTGATATATAGAAGATGAGCTCTTTATTGATGTGAATTGAAACGAATTTGCTCAGCGCGGAGGTAATTTGTTCTGATTTACCAAATTGCAACCAACATTCCTCATATATGTCGCCTCAAGCAAAGTTTTGTCTGCAAAATCGGGCCAATGTATCATCCATTTTTATCGCCTCATTCGGGGTAACTAAAGGAATAAAAGAGTCCCCCAGATGATTGTCTGCATATATTTCTTTATTCATATGACTTTGCAGTAAATTTAAAAATAAATAAATGAATAGATAGATAAAAAAAAATAACTTGAAAAATGTTGTAATATTTCAGAAAACTTGAAGGTTTCAATTAATATTTCAATCACCTCTCTCCGAGATAAATAAAGTTTAGACTATCCTTCTTTTTTTCGGTCAATGCAGTTTTCGAAAAAAAAGTTTATATTTACTTCGGACATATGTCATTATGAAATGAGCGTATAGGAAACGTCTTTCAAAGCAGTATATGTGTAAAAAGGAAATTATGATTCCTTGCAGAACCTCCGCTACAACCTTTTGTTCATTTGATTTGCTTTGATTTTTATTTGATTGATTTATTTCATATTTCCATTTCAGTAACATTTTCACAATTTAAACATTTGTATCTCTTTGTGGATATATCTTATTATGACTGTGTACATGGTGTATATTATTCATGTGTTATGTCACTCACTAAATCCACCTGTCCGCTCTTTCACACAGCACCTTAAAACCTTCACAAGCTGACAAGAGGGTTCACATCAGTGCATTGTCCCAAATAACAGTACGAACATACTGAGATCCAGTCCACACGAGGCGTCCTTACTCGGTTACTAGACCAAACGAAATTAGAGCTATTCTGAACTTGGAAAGCTACATTCATGCTCAGTTGGCAAAAGGTCAGTGTCTGACGACAAACTGACCGCGAAATAGATATACTCCGATGTATTTCAAAAGATAACTTTGTCACGACTTAGTAGTTATTTTTGTTTCTGAAAAAGGCGCCAAACTGGTCCTTGGTCCGTCTCCATAGACATTTCAAACTTCCCATCTCCCTGACGACTGACGAAACATACAAATAAAAAAAAATATCAAGTATATGATTAAGCAACAAAACATGAAATTGAGTCTTGTAATGTTGATGTTTAAAAAAAACCCCGAAATCCGCCAACATTCTGGAAATAGGAAATACGCAAACCACTATTACACCCTGTGTGAGCCGGGCTGTCATATTTTTTCTATTCAGACGTTCTTGTATTTCGATGCACCATCCTACATCAGACAAGCTACATTTTCGCTCATCTGCTCATTCATTCCACACCTGTTTTTCAACAAAACGAAATGTAATAATGATGGCGTTTTTCCTAATATCTCCAGAATAAACTGAATCGAAACTGAAAACTATAGTTCAATAAACTTGATAAACATATAGCCGGGGTGTGGGTGTGGGAGACAAATCAAAATTTCAAGCACAGCACTGTACGTTCATTTACAGAGACCTTATCCTAAAATATATATTGTCTTTAAGATGTCTTGGTAAATCATAAAATGCTTATACCCCCTGTGAAAAAGCTAGCAAGATCATGTATTTGGATTACCCTTTTTCGATATCTTTTATCATGTGTACAAAATCATCAGCTTACATCTGATATGAAACGTGTAAATATCATTAAACACATTCAGATTTGTACACGGGTTAAATGCTCAATTATGTTTTTGCACAACAATAAATATGCAATAAAAGTTATTATGGGTACTGCCAATTTGAATATATAACCATGGAGTTAAGACACAATGAACCATAATTCTTGTTCTAGGTCTCCTCTACATATGGTAATCTGGTAATAATGTTCTACCAACGGGTCTTATTATATCAAACGGAGATAGCAATCTCAATGCTCAATCATACATATGCGTTTTTAGCAAGCGGCTGCCCAGCGTTATCATGAAATTTGAAAGATTTTCCGTCTACGCTCAAATGCGGAGGAAATACGTCAATAACGCATGCGCACGTCGAGCACCAGCCGAATACCTTCAACGTCGGTCAAACGTCTTCTCTACTTATTTATGTGCTCACGAAGCGTCTTTCAAAGTTGACGAATGTTGGGCAAACGTTGGCTATTAACGCACTGATGTTTTTGTGTAAAATTACAGAAAAAATAATGACACTAGAGTTTATGGGTGTTATTAGTATTTCTGTCCAGTATTATATTCAAATTCAACAATGCATGTACTGTTGCATAAAATATTTACAATGGTGACTGTCATGGGTTTCAAGTTTTTTTCTGATGACCCTGTCATCGTAGTTTGTAGTTCTACAAATGAATTTTTACATTGAGTGATACATTTTGGAGGTAAATAAATAGATGGAATCGTTTACAGAAACTAAACAGAATGGGCAACAGCACCTTTAATATTGTTTGAGATGAAACAATTATTTCTCTATTAACAAAAATATTCATCAATTCCTTTAAATTGTTGGCAAAACTATATACAAAACAATTCTTGAACGTTATACGCCATTCTCTTAAGTCACAAAATAATATTGATGAAGATGGTGTGATGTAGTGATGCTGACAATCTTGAAGAAGCCCTTTGACAATATACCTAAAGGATTAAAGCTCAGCTGGTGGGTTGTTACACACGTATATGTTTGCTCCAAACAAACATTACCATTCTTCTTCTCTGTCGTCATTCTTACTATTTGTCCTGGGCACCCCCCCCCCCTGTCATGTCTATACAGACCCTTGGGATACCCGGGTAGTTATCGATTACAGCTAAGCAGTATGACCGGTCCAAGTTACGTGGGATATATAGCTGATGTGTATGTAAGTTATCATTCTTATCTTTTAATTGCAGCGGAAGTGTCAAATAACAAATTGACATTGCATGTATGTGCAAATCATTTCTTAAAGGCAAGGAAGGAATTTTCCCAAGAATGTCTTTTCGCATGGGGTGACTTTTTCATTTCAAAATATTACGTTGAGTATCTAGAATGATCAGAGAAAGCAGCCTTTCCTCTGTCAATAGTCGTCAAAAATGAAGAAAAAGGAAATTAGCAGAAGTCTTTCAACCTGATACGATTCCGATTCCAATCGCATTGGATTATCTTGAAGTCGGAGCGAATTAATCTTATGATTATTGTAGAATGTGTTTATTATTTGAACTTCAAGAACTATTCGTGTTTCGTTATTACAAAGTCGTTGGTGAGCTATACGAGGAATCCCTGATTTTATCTCCTATAATACGAAAAGTTCATCTGCAAAAGGTGTTATGTCAATTTTTAATTACATTTGAGTTATCATATCATTATTCGTGTCCTGTAAATCTAGAGTGCGTTTCTAACTCTATTATTAATAGTAAGAATAATATATTATAAATTCAAATAATACTATTTTTCAAGGACACTCGCAAACACTGGCAGAGAGAAACATGTAGGCCCTAAATAGGCTCTTCAAATGTATATATATTTTTTTATTTTTTTTATTTTTTTTATTTTTAATTTTTAATTATTTTTTTTTAATTATTATCTATTCATTTCTATTTATTTATTTATTTATTTTTTATTATCATTATTATTATTATTATTATTATTTTTTTTTGGGGGGGGGGTAAGGGTTTTGTTTATAGTGCACGATTACAACGTTTGTACGTAGAAAAGGAGGCTCAATCATACACCCTTAAAGGTGCACCTAGTGTGCATTTTTAAGGAGATGTAATATTTTTAATCCCGTCTCTCCGGTGCAAAGTTGCATATTTTTCTTATTATGTAATTTCTGTGATGTTCTTCTTTTTCGTCGTCGCGTCGTCTTCATCTTTTTCTCATTGATATATTATGTTTTTAACTTTCTGTCTTGCTCATCAGAGATTATCCGTGTCGGTCTCACTTCAAACTCCAAGCACACCTTACTTGTCTAGTAAAGACATGGAATACAATGGCAAATGTTGATCTAAGTTCTCATCCCCGATTTGGAGTAATATGCAGCAAACACCTTCTGTCCATGTTCCATGTCAAAATCAATATATCGGTCTGTCAAAGAAGCTTCGACTGGCTTTCTCATGGTTGTTTAGTCATGTTGGTTGGGACAGTTTCGTGGACACATTGTGTTTGGTAAAAGAATTTGTTTGAACTACAAGTTAACCTCCAAAATTGGAAGGGAAAACATAGCTGATGAAAAGTGAAAACACATATAAGCAAACCCTTGAAGACACTTTTGTGGAGAGAGAGAAAGTCAACCCTCTATGTCTCAGTGCTTGCTTTCTTCTGTTGCATTGTTGTAACCAATTTTTTGCCATGTTTGCCCAAATTTGCTGCAGCATGTCTCTGTACATCGAATTTATATAATTGGTCCTGATTCCTCTCGAAATGATTGATATCTATATATAATTCAATTTAAATTATAAAGTGCAAATAAATGATGCCTGCCAATTTCTTTGAACTTACATACTGATTTTTCTTTTATCTGTCCACTTTACAATTATTACGATTCTGGGAATCATTATTTTTGATGAATTACTGACCGACGGGGTTATTTGTTAATGCTATTCACACAAAACTAGGGATCTACAATACATGGAACCATTTATCCTTGGGCATTATATTCTGAAAATAATCTAGTCAGATCACGTATAATAAAACGTCATCTTGTGAATGTAATAAATAACTGAATTGGGTAAAACTAGCAAATATAGACCATATAAAACTGTCCACAATTGATCCAGCACAAACAAAAAAACATGTTATTCTTCAGTTCGATTAAATATTGCATATTCACCCATATTGATTATCTTTTTTGCCAACGCGTTCGTGGAGGACTGAATAAGAATTACAATCTTATGTGTTTCATTTATCATTCTTTTTCAAACAAAATTTATATGCGTTGGAAGATGTACCACGAATCATTGGTACAATATTGTTGTTGTTAACCTTACGACCGACAATCATTATGAATATTATCTAAAGTTAGTCAAATGTGAATGTTTAGCGAGATAATCAAACATATTCTTGATAACCTGTAAGCTGGCCAAACAAAGCACCAATAAATGTTCATGTACCGTATATAAAGTTGATTTCGCTGCACAGTCATTCATTTTTCATTATATGCACTTTGGTATATATCTACAATTCGGCCATTAGGCTGCGAAATATATTGTAATTTTAAACCGTTTTGAATAAATAAATAAATAAATAAATAAATAAATAAACATCAAATATTCGAAGCATGTATAGTTTAAAAAAATCCTACATCAATACATCACACTTATTACTTCGGTTCTCTTTCTTTCTTTTTGATTAATTTTTCGGAAGCACTTCAGAATGCTTTATGCAGAAAATGAAAATAATGATGTGATCATCGTTTTGTGATGTAGAAATGCCTAATATTCCATTGCTTCTTTCGAGGGAAAATAAGTAAAACCAAAGCCTCCTCACAAGTAGCGAATACAAGTGTAGAGGCTCTATTGACGGTTGATGGCATAACTCGTGGTAAACCTTTGGAATGATCTAGTTTTATTTTCTATTATTTCAGAGGTTAATCCCCATAAATTATCCGCGCTTATATTTGACAAAAGTCACGTTTTGTGTCCACGACCTTGAGCGAATGGAATTTTAATCTTTTCATGCTTGAAAATATAAATATATGTGGAGAATAACACAAAACCGTAAATCTGTCGGTTCAAATCCACAGGAATTTTAGAAGGAATATTATTTTGTATATAAAAAGTGGAAATGTATGACCGTGAGTAAGATCAAACCAGGTTAGATTATGAATAGTATTTCAATGCCACGAACTCTTGCACTATACCGGAAAGAAACAAGAGACAACAATAAAGACATTTTCCATTTTTAACAAGAGCTACACGCTGCAGGTGTTTTACAGCGATGTTATGGTCATACTGGTTCAGGAAAATTTGTCATATTTCATGCATTAGGTTTTGTTTTGTCACAACAGGATTAATGACGTGGGAAACTGTTGTGTAATGTCACTGAGCATACAAATAATGACTGTGTGAGAATGCAACAGTACGAAATTATTATATAAAAATGCATACTTAGTAGGACTATGCATGAATGGCTCAATCTCATTTTGATCGAGTAATATTGATCATAAACAGCCATTTTTTATTATTTTTTTGCGATCATGATATCAGACAGCTTTTTGTCATACTGGCAAAAGTAACAACTATTACACGGCTCACAAAAGTTTGATTATAACATTATCAAATTAAGAACACCATTAAACATCGTTTAAGGTTAACATGCCCCTTTCACGATACCGTTGTTCGCTTTGCAGAGAAAAAAAGTGACCATAAACTCTGATTTCACTGGCCAAAGATAAGTGGCGTCATTAAACAAAGATTGGGCAGCACCACTTGCATCAAGCAGTGCATCGCGTCTAAGATTGACATTTGGGGGAAAAGAGTCTTTGAAGATGTTAAAGGGGAATTTCACCCAGATTTTGTTGTGCTCTCAGTGGGTTGAGAAAATACAATCATCAAACGGTGAAAGTTTGAGCAAAATCCGACCAGGGAGTTAAAATCCCAACTCCCTGATCCGACAATCCGTTCAAAACTTATGAATTTTCAAAGTTTTTATTTCTACCCCTCATGGACTTCTTAAATTGGCAACCTACCTGCACAAATTGGCTGTCAACATGGAGAACTCTCCATTTACTTTGTACACGGAATTTTTACTTCTCTCTTCAAATATGATATGGACATAATGATTCTGCATGCATTTTGGGATGAATCTTGTTGATTCTTTATCTAATTTTCTGTAAAAAAAAACCCAAAATGTTAAATTTTGTGTACAAAGTGAAAGGAGAGTTCTCCATATTGGAAGCCATTTTGTTTGTGTATGTTGCCAATTTAAGGAGCCGGTCAGGGATGGGAATAAAAATTTTGAAAATTCATAACTTTGGAATGGATTGTCCGATTTTGCTCAAATATTCATAGTTTAATCATTGTATTTTTTCCATCCACTGAGAGAACATCAATGTCTGGGTGAAGTTTCCCTTTAATGGACAAAGTTAATTTTGTCCACGGGATTCTACATTACAGCTACTTATACCAAAGACATTCGACATTCTGTAAAAGGATCCTTTAATATACCAAGACCAGGGCATTATAAGTTATTATCAGCCTGACAGAAAAAAAATACAATATCATCAGATGATACTTTCCAGCAGCGATACCACTCACCTTTAATTTGAATAGCATTATCCAGCCAGCACAATGCATCTTTCGCTGTTCTTATCATCTTTATCAATGAGAGATGGTGGGGTTACCTGGATAAAGGTGTCCCAGGGGGGAATCCACTTACATCATTAGGCATTGATACCATCAGATTGACATGATAAGGGCTCCATGAGAAGGGATGTGTAGCATAGTTGTATATGACTAGAGCCTGAGTGCGGAAGGAAGATGCGTTTGGATTTACATGACATTATTATGTGCAGGAGGATATGAAGAAAGCTGAAGGTAAAATGAGAAGAGAATATAGAACACCAATAAATCGCAATACTTCCTGTGACAGTCACACCAACAGACTGATCTACCCTGCTGCAAAATTCAGTTATCGTAAATTTGAACTCTGAACTATAAATTCATATTTTGTTTAATCAATTAATTTGTACAGTTGGGGTTGAGAAAAATAACCTTCAAACATCAGATTTTATACGGAATATAATAATTGCAATTTTGTTGATGCGGTTTGAGAGCAAGGTGGGATCAGTATGTAGGTGTGACTGCCCTATCATCATGATCATCTTTTCTGAAGAGGCAACTTACATCAACAACACCAAGTCTCTACTGTATACTCTCAAATTACAATTATACACAAGTTTTTTTGTTTTTTTTTTAGATTTATAACTGTTATTTTTTCTCCATGTGATTCAGTTTTGCTTGTAAATGATTTATTTAACTACAAAATCATTGCAAAGGACATTTCTCCTTATATCATGGGGGTTTCCACCATAATAGATGAGAAATCCTGTTTAGAAAATTTTTTCAGTGAAAAATCATGATTGTGTTGAAGAAAAAAAGACAAAGTTTATGAACACGTGGGCTTCTCCGAAGGTAATTAATACACAGCTTGGCACAATAAAACAAATGAGAGTGTATTAAATAAATTAAATAGCACAGAGTCACTTTGAACAAGAGAGACAAAATAATGATACAAAATAAGCATAGGTCTATCTTATCACAGATTTATACGCAATTACGCAATTATCTTTTGCAAAGGTTCTGTAAGCATATCTTTTAAACATCTTTTTTCTTCTTCTTCGTTGCTTCTTTTTGTTGCATAATCGCATGGAAGCATTTTGTTCTCTTTTTGTTCTTTTTTCTCTTTCAAACAAACTATTGATGAGAGAACAAGTAGTACTCATTGTTATTTGTCCATTTAATTTTACACTTTGAAAATGACTGTTCAATTATACAATTATACGATTACATGTATTAGATTATATATTGAGATGCGAATTAGTAGTAGACACAAGTACTTTTGAAATGTTATCATTCAGACAATATAGAAAGTATAAAGACTCTGCTAATCTAGAGATTGTATTTTAGACAATGCTGTCAAAGTTCTTTTGCAATAAATATTAACAGGTGATCTCTCTTTGTCTACTTTCAGATATCGACCTTACATGTGACAAATGGAGTAAATCTACGAAGTCCAAGTTTATAGTTACTCCAGAAGACAAGAACATCACATAAGTCAACCGATCTCCATCACCGCATCAGGCGGGCGCGTGTCCGTTCCACCTGTCACCATGGGTTGCTGTCAATCAAAACCCGCGCGCGGATCGCATCCACCCCACCACCATCAGATTCCACTTGCTCCTGATGCGAATGGAGCATCCTCCGCCTCCTTCGCATCCTCCCCGAACGAGGTGAAGCTTCAAGGAGGAACCACGGTGGATGGCAAACTCCGTGATGGTCTGGTGGTAGAGAATAATAACATCCCTGCTTCCATGGTAACCCCTCCAGCTCCAGGCTTGGATGTTGTAGACGGAACTAAACGGGAATTAACAACCATTGGAATTCAGACCGACACTTGGTACCCACAAGATTCATCAGCGGTAAGTTATATTTTCATTTCCTATAGTGATGCTCATAAGAAGTACAAACATTATTTTTTATGATATTATTTAAACAGTAAATTAATGAATTCTCGAATTATGCGTGTGTACATTTTTTTAAATAAACATTTACCATTGTTTGTTCATATTAAGCTGCTAAATCGTTACCATTGTTTATCTTTATAAATCACAAACAAAACGTTTTATGAAAATTTGGTACAATTTGAATATTTGATAATAATGTTGAGATCGCCCTTCAAATTATATTTTTATGATATCATTTAAACATCTTCATGAACTTATATTTGTACACATGTATATACATTTTCAATAAACCATTACGATTGTTCGTTGATATACGGTAAGTCACAAACAAAATTATTTCATTTTAAAATTTGGTACAAATTTAGTGTTAAAGATGAATGTTGCGGTCACCCATCATGCTCGTGAAAACTCCATACTGAAAACATTCTGCTTTATTCAGAAATGTCATATTATGTCGATATTCATTGTTGCCATTACAAATTAAATACCCTTCCTTTCCTTTCTCATTTCCCCTTTTCCTTTAATAAAACTCGGATACCCAATCCGGAAACTCATATCAGAAAACGACGCTCTCTCTTTACAATCATTATTGTTTTACAAAAAGAAATAATATAATTGTTTTGTATATCATTTATTTGCATGAAACAAGTAAGTTGCATGTATTATTTTTTAACTTTGATTTAATTAGGATAGTTTTTTTTTTAAGTAAGATCAAACGACATCATATCCATATTATATACGTCCTCGAAGACATATCCTCATGGGTATGACTATGGCCTGCAATCTGTAGGTTGTTTTATGATATTGAACTTGTAGTCTACATAAAATCGAAAGATAATATAGCTCCAGGAATCGTCTTTTGTGTAGCTTTTCTGTCTCCTGAGACGCCATTCCTAGATGCATCTCGCTGCCTAAAATTAATTAATGGCAACAGCCGGAAGTGAGTTGGATGTATTAGATCAACGAACCTCTGAAAAGGATACTATGTGATAGCGTGATTCAGTGTGACCTGAGATATTAGCTTTGCGTAGCCTTCATATGAGTTTTAGATTGGGGCTTATTAAGTAAGCCCTTCAGTCGTTACCAGGTTGGTTACAAACTCCAAAAATATGTCAGGGAAAGTTTGTTTTTATCGACAAGTTCTCCGAAAAAGGGGGTTGGGTTATATTGGACAGTAATTGCTCTCTATCGCCTTTCAGCGATTCCTTGTTGGCACTGCCTATCGACAGGAATAATTTACTTTAGTCATGAGTGCCATCCTCCCCTTTTAATTAATTTTTAGGTTTATGCATTTATTTATAGCTCACGGCTCCGTGTGACCTGTAGCATCTCCTTGATCGTTACCAGGTATCCAGGTCCCTGGATCCTCTTAGCTTTGTCTTGCTCTTGTCTCCCCTCTCTCTTCTTTATTCATTGCACAAAGTAACACAACGCACATCCAAGGTATTTGTCAGTATATCTATTTTGTGATCGCACACCCGGCTCTCTCTCTCTCTCTCTCTCTCTCTCTCTCTCTCTTAAAATCTGTCTTACTCAAATTGCTTCTCTTTTCTGTAACAAATATTTGCACGCATAATTGCAAACACACATACACACACACACGCACACACAGATTTACTCACAAATACCCTGTATCTGTGACTGTCTCTCAAGTACATATACACACCCACACATACACATACACACACATACTCACTCTCTCACTCTCTCACTCTCTCTCTCTCTCTCTCTCTCTCTCTCTCTTTCTCAATCATCACTCACTCTATTACTTTTCACCCTCCATCTATTTTTCTCTCATCCCATTGTATTTCTTTTCCCCTCGTCCTTCCCCTTTCCCATCCTTTGTCTGCAAGAAAGTTGTATTCTAGGTTTCCTCACAAAGTATAATTGTGAAAATAATTGTGCAAATTGTCGACGAAGAAAAAACCTTGAATTGTGTACTTTTACCCCATGCAGAATATTTCAATATTCTGCTCTCAGAAAATGTGCCTTCCATTTCAAAGAAATTAAACGATAAAATTCTGTCTTTTTTTTTTTTTACTTTACCCTTACCATTCATTTTGTTTAAACCATAGACATTGAGCTGTTAGAGGTGAAAGTACCATAAACATGATAAAGAGAATGGGAAGGGAAATGCTAAATAATAGCTTCCATCATGGGGTTTAAATTGATTTCCTTTTCTCCCAGTCGTAAGAGATGGAAACACTCTCAACCTAGCAACGCGCAGCACCGATTCATCCATTTCCATCTCCTCTTCCTTTTCCACGATCCGGGGTACTTAGGCTGACCTGCATTTCACAGAAGAATCAAAATAATCGAACTAAAATGGCGCCTAACGTGGGAAATGTACTTTCTCCTCAAAGTGTTAAGGTTCATACTAGGGTTTTGATTTTCTTTGCCCCTCCCCCAACATCACCACAAGAAGTCATCGAGGTGTTGTGTGGTCTATCGTTGTACTTTAGAAATGTGTCATGCATTATGGAAAACTCGGGCGTAATCTTATTTTCCCCCATTTATGAAAAGGAATTCGATCTTCATTTGGCACATTAGGTTCTTGACAAAAGTTTAGAGATATGCACGATGACAATAAGGGATTCGAACAACGAGTATTTACTTATTATTCACATTCCAAAATGGGATTTCAAACATCCATGAACAATGTTTTAGATGTTTACTTGTGGAAGAGGTCTTTGTGATGTTTTGTTATGCTGAATTGTACATGTCTCATTTCCAGATCTCTGAACTAAACTAAAATAGATGCCACTTTGTTAACTGGAGGCTATTCGGAAAAGACATCCATCAGTTAATTTTACACAGACGTTTTCTTACTTGATATTATGTTTTTATCTCACTCGTATGCACTTGTGTGAACAGACAAGATTAAGCATTAAAATCAAAGAAATGATAAAGCTGGGTTGATTTCGATTGCTCTATTCTTCAGTAAGAAATGAAAAAAAGCAATGTCATGCTCTTGTGCTTGTTGTTCGTCTCGGTTGATTTGATTCTAGACAGAAAATTATCTTTATTCGTATTTTATTTTTTAGAGAAGAGAGAATCAAATAAAATGCCCACTGACAAAATTAACTCTTACACGGAATATTTCAGTCATGATTGCAAAATAGTCATTGTCATATTTTGGCCTTGAGCTATTTTTTTTTAAACGACAAACCCTAGTTATCATGATGTAGTCAGGCGTTGCTTTATTTATACGTGTTCACTTGATAGGTTCCATTGGAAATTATTCCTTGAGAGCTGTTGATTCTTCAATGTGGATATATTTTTCAAAGAGGCAACAGAAATCTGTAGCACAATTCCCCTTTCGCTTTGATTCATATAGGCCATCGTAACAATGCATAAGTCAAGTATAATTACCTTGGTAAATACGTAGCCGATCAACTGCATACTTAAAGTCAAATTTATTGTCATCATAGTAAAGAGCTACATAACCACACACGCTTTATTACATATTACATTTCTTTGATTTTGCTCCTTTTCCTCAGTATGCAAGATTTTACAAAATATTCTAAAATAGCTAGAGTTGTGGAGTTCGAATCCGCGCCATTAAAAGGTACTTCCCCTTGATATTGATGTGTTACTAGTGGATGAAAATTTCAGAAAATTGGATAAAACGTTATGAATTTTTCAAGTGCTCGATTAATACACGATCCCTGGCGCTCATGGGAATTCATGCGATTAGCAACTTTGGCAGAATCAGTGCAATTCAGTTTTTGAAAAATAATTTTCCAATGGATTAATGGCAAATTTAGACTAACGGTTCAAAATTATCTATTAAAAAAAAACAACATCTTTGTTGACAAGAATTCTACAAATCTAAGAGTTGCTTTACCTTTAAAGATTGATTCATAAGATGTACTGACCGATTTGTTTATCTGCTCTTATTGAGCGGGCGACATTAATACATTAAAACTGTCGACATACACGGACACTCAAGTGGACACGTTATGTTATGGAGTCATTGTTTGGTATATTTTGAAGTCACCATCGTTTATGCATGGCATCGTGACAAGATTGGATAAACTAGAATCAAGCAATCCCACATCCCTAAAAGCGCACATTTGAATCCTCTGAGCACTCCGCGGAATGCAAAATCATACGTTTTGTTGTTCGATTTTCACCAAAATATGCAACATTTCACTCAAAAGGTGCTGCGGTGTTGCATTTGTTTGCATCTTTAAAGGTGCAAATTACACCTTTATTCCTTAGTGTGTATAGTTAAATTCAGGAATAATGTTACCATAGTAAATAGCCATATTACCACATACTTAAATTCATGAATATTGTTACCATGGCAACTGATAGTTACACTAAATCGAAATGAATGCAGGTTTAGCAACTACTAATGAATATTCTTACTAATTTGTTGGATAAGGAAGCTCACCCTTGCCACACTTTAAGTGAATTGTACAACTGTTTGAAGTATTTATTGTATACAAATATCGATTTTATTTTTTAGGGGGTGATAAAATCGTTTTGCGGATTGTTACAAGGAACCTACCTGTCCGATAACGTCCTTCACATTTCGGTTCTCTCCAGGGCGCCGCAGGGGCCGGTGGATTGCGTGATGCCGTCACCTTACCTGCAAAAAGCAAATCTATTCAGTAGCAGTACTATTTCTCTGGCCATATGAACACTATGCCAGGCATAAAGTCATATTGACACAACAGATTAAGTCTACATCAATATTTCCCATGTAAATGGCGACTCTATGCCCCCTGGAGAAATGTATATTTAGGAAGGAGAACCGAAATACTTTCCTTTTAACACCTCGCAGTGGATTTTCAGTGATTAAGGTAGATTTGAGTGATATTTCTCATTGTACATCTGTCAATTAGTAATGCCAGTTGTATATTCGTTAGTTTAACTTTTCCTTTGAGATGAAACCATTGTAGGAAAAAGAACATTCAACTCTGCGATACAACGCCACTTGAAAGATAATAGATGCCAAATGGAGAAGTAGAAGAAATCTTATCCACGTTCCATCTGACCTCGGCCTAAAATGCACTGTTCAATAAATGGACGTTCTTTCGTCGTTTGAAATAAAAGTAGCCGTTTCCTGTCGTATAATACAACGCTAGATTCTTTGTTTTAGTGAAATGAAAAAGATAATAGAAGTATATCTCATTCTTCGTGACATTTGCACCCCAACTTAAGTATCAGAACAAATGTTAAGTATATCCTGAAGGAATGTGAACCAGATAATTGAGACAGGAGTCTCCCACATTGATGAAGTATCATGTGCCCTCTGACACTTAGGTGTTACATTTTCAAGACAATAAAATTATAATTACAATTGATCTAGTTGGATATGAAAAAAAGGATATCTTTAATAAAATTTCATCGGTGGAAAGGTTCCCCTTAGATTCAGGGGATTGCTGGGCAACTGACCTTATTAATGTAGTCTTGTGACGATATTCATTCATTTTGGCAAAATTCCGAATTGAGTGAAATTGATATTCGGTATGAAATGTCAATTTAATTTTACTCTTATATGGCAAAGTTTTTATTGATAGTTTGTTGTCAAAACGAATAAGAAACGGTTTGAAACAAAAAAAAAAGCAAACATTTGAATGGCCCATTATCTGAAATAATGTTTTTTTTGCATTACTCAAATCTTTAGTGAGTTAATATTATTTAAAAACAATAAAGTGTGAATATTCTTATTTCCTGGTCTAATTAGAATTATGAATTTCAATTTTATGTCATTCCTCTTAAACAAGATAATATGTACTATTTTTTCTTTATTCTCCTTTAAAGAGATAATTTTGTTTCACTTTGTTTTAAGGCGATCCCAACTCAAGCTGCGCTTTCAGGGTACTCACCCCCTTTAATTTTTCACTTGTCATGATATTTTGTATTGATTATGTATATGAGAAAAGGAAAAAAAATAAATTCAAATCAATTCAATTCAATTCAAGTGAGTGATACAGATTTTTAATATTTCTGACCTGTTTTCATTTCCCAAGTATATTAATCATAAATGAATTTGTAGAATGTATAAAAAGACAGAATGAGGAAGCCATGAGGATTATAATCATCCACTATATATCAATCATCTCAGAAACATCTCCTTCCGATTTTCCAATTTTTCGCTCGTATCTCATTTTCAAAGCATTTCTTTACAAGGAGAGCAACTAATTTTGCAAAAAAAAAAACACGATTAAGTTTACATGACGGTAAGGACAAATATTGGATAAAAACGTTGGTTTTTTTCCTTTTAGGAAGCCTTCTCTATTGATATAATTTATATTTTTTGTACTATTTTAATAATGTATTTCCGTGAACAACAGTGCGATTTACCTTTAAAATGCCATTTCATGAAGTGTATGTGATTGAAGGCCGTTTATTGATGCTCCGATGAAAGTTCACATTCATTGGAACTTGGATTCACATCGATTAGGGTGGATTGATATCGAAGTAATTCCTTTCAATTTCCAGGAAATCTACCATTGTTATTATTGGTCTTTTATGCCAATAAATCTCCCTCGCTCTCCCCTCCCTCTCTCATTTGCTCTTTCTCTCTATTCATGAATATCAATTTATTTCAATCAATATTTTCCCATAGTTATGGAAGTAAGAAGACTTCTATCCCCTACAATGTTGTTTTTATTTGATATGAAAGCCCTAAATAACACTACAAGTCTCTCTCTCTCTCCTCCCTCCATCTCTCTCTCTCTCTCTCTCTCTTTCTCTCCCTTTCTCTTCCCCTCCCTATCTCCCCCCCCCTCTCTCTCTCTCTCTCTCGTCCTCTTTATCCCTATGTCAATTCTATACATTATCCACACTCTTTTCCAATCAGCCTTTCTCCTTACATTCTTATAAACGAAATTATCTCTCTCTCTCTCTCTCTCTCTCTCTCTCTCTCTTTCCGTCTCTCTCTCTCCCTCTCTCTCTTCCAACGTGGAGCATTAACGTGATTGCAGTTTGAATCTGGTTTGTAAGACATAATTATGGTCAGTGTGTCAGAACTCCCCCCCCCCCCCCCCCTATAAAAAAAAATGAAGGGAATCAAATGCATTGGCGATTATCCTTCGACGAATTGTGTTTGCATTACAAAGAATTGTCACTATTATCCGAAAAAAGGGACTTCTTCTTTCATCTAATTTTTTTTTGTCGGGATCACTGCACAAAATGAGCAATCTAACTTACTGATTGCGCAAATTGATGCGAAAATGAAGGAGTTAAATAGGCACAGGAGAAACTTGTTCACAACAGAACGATAAAATGTTAAGATTGTGTGTAACTGGCTGGAGCTGAGGATTTCCTTCTCAATTTTCTGTCTTGTGTTGTCCTGTGGAGCTAAAAGGCAAGTTCTTGATTTGATGGTTAGGTTTAGTTTTAAACTATTTTCTCTTGGTTATCTATAGAACGTTCGTTATTCCGAGATTTATCATTCTGAAGGGTTGTTTTTAATGGTTAATTATTGTCCTCAAAAGGTTCAAAAGTCCAAAGGAAAAAGGGTTTATTATTGAGAAATTGTGTTTCTTCAAACATGAAAAGATATTTCTGTTCTGAAAATATGATTTATTTGTTCTTATGCTCTTAGAGACATTCTTGACTGAAATTTATAAAATGGTTAGCTCCCAGCTGAATACTTGTTTGGTCAGTTTTAACTAGTTCGAGCGTACATTGTTTCGGTTTCGAAATGTTCATGCACTTTTTGATTTAAAAAAATATATAATATAGAATCAGATTCAGATTGTGGAGCAGAACAAATTATGGTTATTTCAATATGGTTCTGAAGTATCGCAGAGGATTTATTGTGGAAAAAAATTCATATTTGATATGACGACTCATAGTCATTTGGTCTTATCGTTCCTTGAATAGTGCGGGATGGTTGGTGATAACAGGGGAAACAAACATGTAAAATGAATAGATGTGTGGACAGTATTCTGTCGAGTGTTGAGTAAACTTTTGCCCAATTATTTTCAAAAGTGTACTGCACTCAATTTATATGGATAGATATATGTAGCCAATGAGATAGAAGGTTTATTGATACAAGGGTGCATAATATTCGTCGAACGCCAGGTTAATTGTCTTTTACAAATAAACAAACCAAACCTCACTTTCAATAGGTTTGATTATTGATCCTTCAAAATGGCCTCTTTATTTGGATGATGTAACTTTGGTGTTCACTTTCGCTTGCCAGAGAGAAGTGGAATGGAAGAAAACGGGTATATATTGTCACGATTGTGCTGCAGGCACATTTCAGAAGAAAAATCTACACAACTCTATTTTATACCATTTAATGGAGGATCAACTGACTGGAGGACGATATTTAACTCTTTAGGCTTATAGGGATGATGGGGCTTTTTGTCAGTGGTTTTACCCACCATAATTACGTTTTGGGGGAGCAAGGACTACACTATTGCGAGGGAGAAAAACAGTTTGTTGCGCATTACGAAAAACGACGTGAATGGGATAAATGTGAAGGAGACTAATTAAGTAGTTAGCTGGGTTCCTTCTGAAGGCTACAGCTTTATAGGTATCATTAACCCATTCTCATTCTAGTCAAGATGCATGTTTCGAGGGAAAAGGGTTATGAAAGGGTTTATACTTTTCCCATATTTCATACAGGCCTATTAGTAAAAATGTAAAATTATCCTGAAAGTTTCTAAATTACATTTACATCCACTTTAGAATGTCTGCAGGTACTTAAAACATACATGTAAAATCATTTCAGTTTTATTACTAGTACCTTTGATGATGTTTCTAGTTTGCACAGGTATCGTATGTAGGGTTGACAGGTGTCTTCCAGAGCACGGCCAACACGAGGCGTTGTTTTGAAATAAGGGTGATTAAGAAAAGACAACGAAAATGATTAGCTTTCACCGTATCGTAATTTTTTTTGCAGCATTCCTTGATCTTTCAATATAAGAAATTTGTTGAGATAGAACAGACACCATCCAACTTTGGTGAAAAGGAAATTGTGTGTAAAAACTAATGTAATTTTTTCTTTTAACCAACAATTGTGTGGAGCCTAATGATTTACCCAACCAAAATCGTTTTCTATAGTACCCCCTTCACGCTTATTCGGTGAGCAGCTGTGTAAAGACCGGACGTTCTTTCTAGCCAAGTCAGACACTAAATTTTACCACGAAACATTCGGTGTGCCATATCAGACAAGGAACAATGGATAAACGCTGGGTTTACACCGGATAAACGCTGGGCTTACACCGGATAAACGTTGGGTTAACACCTGATAAATGCTGGGTTAATACCGGATAAACACTGGGTTTACACCGGATAAATGTGAATATTGAGAGTGAAAGTGTTATATCTGGCGGTTTTGGAGGCACGCAACGACATTACAAGAAGTTTCGGGTGAGGCGTGCCTTAGGGTCTCCTGTCTCGGTTTATTTTCTTGAGCTATTTTGAGAAGAATTTTGTAGGTTAGGACTTTAATTAATTCCGGTGGGTACATTCCATTAAATGCATTGACTGGCCTCAATTCGATTTCATTTTATATCACGGAAAGAGCAATTTAATTATCAGTAATTGAGAACGTCAATTCACTGGGCTCTTTTCGCAACGCGGCCTCTCATTCGGTTATGAACACATCAACCTCGAATAACATTTGTGTTGGCATCGATCATTGGCGTGGGTGTGTCCTCGAGGTGAAGACAAATTAGTACTTGCATCGAATCAAACTAATTAATTACCAGTAATCATGTGGGCGTAAATTTTCACCAGACTTCAAATTTGATGTTTAAATGTTTGAGATCAGTTCAAAAGCGTGATGTCACGGTACATTGATTGAATGCGTCGGAAAGCATTGCATTGATTTCAGAAATGAAAAACACATCAAGGTAGAAAAAAATGTGTTTTATGGATGTCTTAACTTTCTATTTTTAGTTGATTTTGTTGTCATCAACTTCGACTGAAAATTGAAATATTTTCATGTGACTTTGAAGGATCATGATCGTATTTTCGTGATTACAAGGTTTCTTTATCTCTCCCCCTTTCTCCCTACCCCCTTCTCTCTCTGTCTCTCCCATCACTTCTTCCTATTGTTAACTCTCGATGTGTTACCTTTCCACGTCCATAAGTTGAACCGTCTTCATTCTGCTACATCTTTCTCTTTTTATACTTTTTCCATCGATTAATCCCTTTTTCTCTCATAACTATTTGTCATTACCCATTGATGTCTTGTTATCTTGTCCGACATAATCTCATATTCTCCCGTTCTATTTCCCTCTCAGAAGATGCCACTGATGAATGGTTCCGCTGTTGTAGCTGGGATGGGGCGCGAGGATGGGAGGGGTCTGGAGAACCTTGGGTTTCAGGGTTCGAGTCCCTCCTTGATTCAAAATACGAGAAGTGACTCACCACAGCCTCCCATCACGGCGGGCCTGGATGAGAGGCAGAGGATACTGGTGGAGAATACTTGGAAGACATTGGAGAAGAATCCAGATCTTCATGGCTCCATCATGTTTGCTAAGTAAGTATCATATAATCTCTAAATGCAAATGATAAAAATGTATCTAACACCCTTCATTTGGTAGCAAAAGCTAAATCTTGCCAAATCGTATGATAAAACTGGACAAAAGTTAACTTATATTGAGCAACACACCTAAGGGCCAACTCACACCTCACCCAAAATCGCTGGGCCGGCGCAGGCTAAAATCGCAAAGGTGTGACTCGGCCTTTACCTCTTTCTTATTACATTGTGCCAACGTAAAAAAAAAAGGATAAACATTTAACATGATGAGCCACGATGATGTTTTTAGTTAGGCAATCACATTTATACTCCACATATACAGTGAATACACGAATTCGCACCAGACGTCTTTTTTCAGCTGTATCACACAATAATCCAAGAAAATAGAAGTTGGCGGGACAATTGTCCGCATGTCATATCAGAATATTATTCACGGGTTGTTCACGGGCTTAACACAGGCTGAAACAGGCTGGATGTAAATTGGGCATTAGAATAAAATAAATGTCTCACAGAAAGTGTGGTATATCTTTTAGCAAGTACTATCATCTGCAAAAAAAAAAAAACACACACGGGGGTTTCGCTCCCCAGAAGCGATGTTATGGTTAATACAATGTGTCGTAAAACTCTCAACAACTCTGGGAGGCAATGATCTTGATATGGAAAACAAAATGATAGAAACAAATAACTTCTATATCTAAGATAGAAACCGTAACAAAGCCTGTCCCTTTAGATAATGCATCTCCCTATTCCGTTTCATTGTTTTAAGCATTGATCATTACCAACATTGTTCTGTTCATAAATCTTGTGAAGAGGAGGTGTGGAGGTGTCGTGGTCTAGTAGTTATGTTCTTGGACTTCAATTACAGGGTCCCGGGATGGATTCCCATCGGCACTTACTTCCTTTGACAAGAAAATGTATCCACATAAGCCAAGCTCACCCAGGTGGTATTTTGATACCGGTAGGAAACTACCGTCTTGTGCATGGTTGGTTTAGCAGTGCGCGCCTAACAGGCGACTTGCTATGAATCCACTAACCGGGTAATGATAATGTGACGCGCTTTGGTTAGTTTTAATAAGAAGTGGTAAGGCGCTATGTAAATAACGCATACTACAATGAAGTGCCATCAAGAGCTGCAAATTTCTCTAAATAACATCACGTATGTGTCATATAGGCTAGATCTCTATCCTATCCGAATATATCTCGAAATGATGACTTCTATTTCCCTCTCATGATGTCCGTAACATTTAAACTCTCATTGAAGAAAAGCATGTGTATTTATTGTGTGTGTGTGTGTGTGTGTGTGTGTGTGTGTGTGTGTGTGTGTGTGTGTGTGTGTGTGTGTGTGTGTGT
>BQKZ01002674.1:0-10313 GCA_036244855.1 Temnopleurus reevesii | reverse complement strand
GTGCATGTGTATGTGTACTTGTGTGACATCAATTGAATCTGTATGTGTTTGTGTGTATGCATTTTTTGTGTGTTTGCGTTTATACGTATGTGTGTGATACTTAAGCAAACTTGATAAGAGCGTGTGCCTTTAAGCAGGTTTGTGTGAGTGTACTCATTTTTTGAATGTGTTAGTGCATGCGAGCGTTATATGCGTCACTCAGTATGTTTCTTTATTAAGTATCCGGGGTGTTTTTTTTAGGAAAAACAGACAACCCTGCAAACTTTCTCCATGCTGCATGTATATTTAAGACGATGTCATTCAACCCGATGATCATAAGATATTTGATTTTGATACCGTTGTTTTGAAGGAAGTGAAATAAAGATCCACGCTTAGTTTTACGTGTTGTTTATGGTCACAAATTGAATATGAGCTGTCACAATTGGTAAGATAAGGCGAAAAGTTAACATTTCCAAAATAGGGATCTGTGGCAAGGAAAAGTGTGTTTTTTTCCAGTGGAATTAAAAATAGAAAAGAAACGTTAAGGAAAAACAAGATTTATGACATATACTCTTTCATTTATTCATGTATTCATCGTTTTACATTTTTTTGCATTTACCATCAGCTAAATTATCAGTAGGCATATGTGTAGTATAATTGATGTTTAGTAGAATGCTACTGTTGTAATTATTTTATTGATGACATATATTTCTAATTGTTATTCATTTATCATGTTTATGTATTCATTTACTTATTTACGTGCATCGATTTGTCTGCATTTTTTTGCTGCGCGCACTGGGGTATCGAGCCCCTTGTTCCCTAAGTCCATATCAGATGCAAATTTCTTGTTTATAATCCTCATATTCAAAACATTGACATCCGATTGTTTGATTTATTACTCTGTTTTGTCCTCCATTACGTTTCAGTTATATTGAATATCAAATATTCAAAGCGGATATATGCCTAGATGTTTTCCTCTTTGTATAAATTACTGCAGGTTTAACGACGCCAGTACATTGGTAATGAATACAATCATGAATAACCACATTATTCAACACTTAAAGACGTTGTCACACTAGGATTTTGCTGTTTAAAAAATTAGCAAATCAAGCTGCCTGGCCTAATTTATGACATTAAGATTGATGAAAAAGACAAAGAATGCAAAAATATGGAAACCATACATGCACTATCAAGATATCTATGAAAATTGAATAAAGCGATCAATGTCGCCTAAGCAGTTAAGATCCAAATTTTGTAAGTTAGTTATTACTGCACAGTGTGGCTGCATTATGTAGGTTATATTCTTAACTTTACATTTTTTTCAAGCACTACACGTTTATAACTGTTATTCTTCCAGTCTGAGAATGGTTCAATAAAGACTTATCAGCCAAGAATCTAGAATTATACTCTGGATCTTTAAGAAGACAAGAGCGACCTTGTAAGTCGATCTGAGTAGAGCTTCCAGCCAATAACTATTATTTGTTCATCTATATGTAGTATGATTATTTTCTTTCTGATTTGATTTTGTATATTGATTTTTTTTTAATTTCAATTTGTTATTTTATATGAAAAATAAAAACAACAACAGCAACAACTTCTCCGCGAGGCTTGAATGCGCATGCGTCCTCATCATCATAAGGCGATGGTCAGATGAAAGTGAAATGTTTTTGCTTGGATGGTTTTATCAGTAAGGGATTTCGCTCTTTAGAATGAATCATTAAACAAGCAGCCACTCTATATCACTTCAGAAGCTAATAATTTCGGTAACAGTAAACGATTATTCACGGCCGCCAGATTGTGCAGTGGGAACTATCATTCCCGAAGTCACGCCGAGAGGCTATCATCCTAATAGTTCCTAACAACCTTTTATTTTCTTCTTGTAACTAAAGATTGACCGCTGATCATCCCGACATTGGAAAGCTATTTCCTTTCGGAGGAAAGAACCTGAGCTACGATGAACTGCTGGTCGATCCTGATGTCCGTACCCATGGCAGGAGGGTGATTGAGACCATCGGATCCGTGATCGAAGACTTCGATGATATGGAACTCGTGATCCAAATTCTCAAAGATCTTGGAGAGAGACACAACTCTTACAATGCAAAGAAGACCCATATAAAAGTAAGGGTAGTTTGTTTATCTTCGTGTTCATAAGTGTCTCGTTATTGCAATGTGTCAGGATTGTCCCAATAAGACATTGGGGCTGCCATTGAGTACCCACACTCAAATATTGAAATACTAAAATCATCAGACTAAAGCCAACTGCGCACCATACGATCGGCTTATGATCAAACTTCTGAAAAATTCAAATTACATCACTGCATTTGCACACAAAGATGATCTTTGATTGAGTCTCTGAATACCCAGATAAATAGTAAAGATTGATAGAATTGCATAACGATTGCATCTTTCTCACCAAATTGCCTCCGAGTCTCGGAGCAGTCTACGTATAATCGAATATAATTTCAAACTTATTGGGCTCTTTAGATAAACGCATCAAAATCATGTGTCTGATATTTGTATAAGTGTTAAAACAAGAATACAATGGATTTTACTTTAAAAAAAAGCAAACCAATATGACACTTAGATGTGTGCGATGGGCTTAACAGTTTGACACAAATGCATATTCAAAGTACACCGTGAATAAATCCATTAGTGCACTTCCGTTTCTATACAGAGATGGTATAGATATTTTGGCAGGAGATACTTATTGAAACATAAAGGTTATTTGCCCTGAGAGTTTCAAATTATACAATCTAATTTGGCGAGCATGACAAATTAAACATAAGGTTAAAGGTATTAATTTGTTTGGGATGTCAAAATATGAAATATTAGTTTGTCCCAAACGACCAATAGTCCGTTTTACATCACATTACCAAAGCGCCAAGTTACTGTGAAAAACAGCATTCAGGTGTGACTCGAACCCATAACCTAAACTCTGTATGGTTAACAGACCAATGCCATAGCCTCTAAACTCACCATCCAAATGATTAAATATCATGTTGAGTGTTTTTAATTAATACGTTGGGGATATAACCATTGTTAAAAACTTTAACAAAACATATCCAATGCATTTTCAGCTCAATCCAGCTCGGTTGGAAATGTTATTCATCTATTTTTATACCGTGATATCAGATTTTCTAACCTTGAAAGGTAAAACATGATGTTTCAAAACCTCATCTGTCTCGTTTCAGGCTGTTGGTGGGGCTCTTCTATACACAATAGAAAAGGCCTTAGGTGTTGGCTACACTCCAGACGTGAAAGCTGCTTGGACGTCTGTCTTCAACATCGTAGCTGATACGATGTCGACAACGCTCTCCGGTGGTCCTTTGACGACCAGGGAGAAGGACCTGGTCCGGAAGACCTGGGGAGTGCTTTCACTAGATACCGAACAGCACGGAGCCGCCATGTTTGCCAAGTAAGGCCCTAGCCTCATCATCAAGAGAGTCACTGTTTAAGTGACGTAAAATAAAAGACTCCTTAGGCTTCCTAGATTTGGGAACAATCACATACTTTTGTTAATAAGTATGACGAGCGTTAATTAAATTCGTTTGTGTGTCCATTTGTGCAGAAATGCAGGGGAAGACTTCTGGCTGACACTAACATGAACGTACGTTGAACAAAGGGTCAATGAATTCAGCGTTCACCATGCGTCCCTTTTTTTGTAATTCCATATCCATCATGTTTTAGAAAAAAATGAAAACGAAGAGTTATTCTTTAACCAAAAATGTTTGCCAATAACCTTTTGACTAGTTTATTACGTCATTGCATAACCTTAACCTATTCACGACTGGAACCGGGTATTCCCTGCACAAAGCCTATGGTAATTGCAGAATTAAGTAGTCAATGGTTAACAGCTTCCACTCATGGTGCATATTTCTGCAATTTTTTTTTAAGCTTGTAACCTTAACTGCAGGAACCAAATGAACCATTTTTGTTTTTCTTCCATACCTATGTTACAGATTGCTGTCAGTCCATGTGGATATAGCTCGCTTCTTTCCCTTCGGTAAGAATCTTTCCTACAATCAGCTTCGGTTGGACCCGACCCTGAGAGCTCACGGCAAACGTGTGATGGAGACCATAGGCCAGGCTGTGGCTAGTCTTGATGATCTTGACATACTTGTGCCTATACTTCGAGATCTAGCTAGGAGGCATGTTGGCTATAATGTCAACAGAAAGCAGTTCGAGGTAATGTATTATTTTGTAGCTCTGATGACGTTTTGATACTGTTCATAAAACCAAGGCATGATAAGTAACGATTATCAACGCAGAAATTAGAAATATTAATCGGTATCGCCGCTACAGATGAAAACTGAATTGATTTGTGGTGAACATTTCACAAATAATCTTTGCTTATAATTTGACCGTTGTACTTACAGCATTAACTATGGTTTTGGACTTTTTTATTATTAAAGTTTTGTTGTATCTCCGGGTGAATATCTTTTATACGCAGCAATATCATAAACTATATCTTATGAATAATTTTGCTTTCGCTTTCATAGGAATAATAAGTATTGCCATCATTATCATTGTTTGATTCTGCAGCCAGTTGGTGAAGCTCTAATACATGCTATCCGTGAGGGTCTGGGTCGATCGTTCAGTCAAGAAGTGGAGAAAGCCTGGCTATCTGTATTCAGTCTGATCGTCAGCACCATGTCCGATATGCTTCCAGAAGAACCCAAAGAAGTTCTGTCTTCAACACAAAGACGGTTACTGCAGGATACGTGGAAGAAGCTATCCAAAGACCCTGAGAGGCACGGAGCGGCCATGTTTGCCAAGTTAGTTCTGGTCGTTCTTTCGATGTACTAAACTGTTTTGATAAAAAGGAAATATCAGAATACTTTTCTGTGGAATGCTGCACTCGTAGAAAAGGTACCGTGTAGAGTGCTTTAGGGTTCTAAAGACCCCAATTATAGTCTCATAATGGAAACTTTCAAGGGCTTGAACGATTATTTGACCAAATGAAAGAAAATATCTGTATTAACGTAAATGTCACATTAAAATATTTTCTCAGACTATTCTGTCATTCATTTAAATTTCGTAACCTTGGCTTTTACAAAGAAATATGTTTGACTGTAGGACCTGTTTCTAACGCACCATAAAACCTAAATTAACGTTTATAATATTTTTACTATTCGATCTGTAGATTGACCACCTCTCATCCAGACATTGGGAAGATCTTTCCGTTTGGCGGGAAAGGGTTTACCTACGATCAGCTGCTAAGAAATCGTGACGTCAAAACGCACGGAAGACGAGTCTTTGAAACTGTCGGTCAAGCAGTGACGGGTCTTGACGATCTAGACCTACTCATACCGACTCTCAAGGATCTAGCACAGAGACATGCAGGATACAACGTCCAGAAACGTTACTTTGGTGTAAGTGCATTGTATTTTGGCATCAGCTTTTATGTAATTGTATGCTCATATATTTTCATATAACTTCGTTAGAATATACATTTATATTTAATTTGAGCTGAGAAAAAAACCCTACAAAGGTTGTAAAAAAAACAGGGACAGTCATTTCCTTTAACAGTTTAAAATGGTTCTATGCGGGCAAGGATTAGATATCCACAAGATCGTTAATGTCATTGTAATAATGAAATAAGTTCACTTGTGTCTTCTGCTACTATCCTTCTTTGGTAATTTGACTTACCTGTGGTGATTTTGATTTCGCTTTGGTTTTGACAATCCTGCAGCCAACGGGTGAAGCCTTCCTGCATGCCATCAGACTAGGACTGGGTCCCTCCGCATTCACATCCGACATCAAAGATGCATGGCAAGCCCTCTTTAATATTGTTACTGACATCATGGCTGAAGTATTATCAGATGGACCCATCTCGGCAACACAGAAGAGCCTCGTGCAGACATCCTGGAAGACCATCAACGAGGACACTGAACAACATGGGGCCGTCATGTTTGCCAGGTAAATCTTTTGATTCACAAATTGCAATTTGAAATGAAGAATAAATGATAAATTTGTTTGTAAACTCTTTGAAATCTTTTTGCCAATTTTGATTGTGGGCCCGGCAGTCACCGAGCACCGCTAGTTAAATAACGTGTTTGTGTTACGTTCTTGTTGAATGCGAAATAAGGTAGAAGTAACTCCAATCTTTTAACGTATTTGGAAATGATGCGCTCAGATATTGAACCTGGACCTTCAGGTTGTGAGGCGAGCTCTCCATTGGTCCAATCGGTCCACTGATTGTTTGGTGTGTTTTTTTTTTATAACTATTTCAAACAAATAGTTCCTGACAAGGATTTAATTGCTGACATGACAGGCAGTCAGCAGAGGCGTTTACGGCACCAATATCGAACAAAACAAATGAATGAACAATAAATAAGTCGTCCGACGGCCATTACAAAAGAAGAAGAAAAGAAAAGCATGTGATCGGTCCAGTGGACGACGTAGATCGAGGATAGACAAAAAACCTCATATTATCTATGTATCTTACATGGCCCCCATCCATAACTTTATGTAAGCTATTCATCGTATAAACGTTCAAGCGTGTGTACTGCATTACAATCCAACTGAGTTTAAAAGTTAGTGATCTCACTAAACGGATCTTTGGTTTCTAGATTGATCAAAGACAATCCAAATGTGGCCAAACTCTTTCCATTCGGGACCTTAAACCTGAGCACTGAGGAGCTCATTGCCAACACGGATCTTCGTGCCCATGGAAAGCGGGTGATTGACACGGTAGGAGTCGCTGTTTCCGGGCTAGATGATTTGGAACTCTTGGTTCCCATATTGCAGGATTTAGCTAAGAGGCACGCTGGTTATAACGTCACCAGACAGCATTTTAAGGTAATTTAAAATCACCTTTTCTTCTTCTTACTCTCCTTATTTTTCTTCTTTCCCATTCTTCTCCTCCTCATCATAGTCGTTTTACGTTCCTCGTTTGTTTTGTCAGTCCTTCCTTCTTCACCATTTCCCTCCTCCTTTGTCTACATTTTTCTTCGTTACTCTTCATCGTCTTTATAATTTTACTTTGAACTCTCCGGCGATAGTTGCAATTTGACAAGGGGTTCTTTATTTGTTAATCTATCCATTCCTTCATTAATTCATCCGTTAATTATCATATTTCATTAAAATATCACATTACAAATTTCAAGTTGGTAGAAAATATTTGTATTTCCATACCATTAGTGTAAAACATTTGTGCAAAAATTTGTTGTAGTAATGGAAATATCAATTGCATGAAACTTTATCACACTTGCCTGGTAGATATTATTTCTTTTAATTCATTTAAGCGATAATATATCCGATGTTGAAATATTTCGTGTCTTGATACTCGATTTATGACAAACATTAATCTTCGACTGGGCAGAATAGCTTTGTTTTTCTGCAACACCCAATCTGAACCAGGGAGAAACATTACGATTGCGTGGATATGCCAGATCGCAGTCTTATATACTTGCCGTAGTATTTCAGCTCGTTGATATAGTACACCGCTTTAATTCGATTTAATTCAAACACCTTTAATTCGATTAGTCTTCATGGATTCTATTTCTATTCTATTTCCGTAAGATTAAGTCGGACGCCAATTCGATGCTCAATAGCAATGTTATTCAAAACGGAACCGGCTTGTAATTGTTGTGTTCGCACAGTTCAATACATAGCGTACGGATCTATTGTCTCACGACCCACTTTACTTTACGGAATGAGTTTATATCGTGTTATACTGATAGTTTGAACATATCATGACGCTGAAACAAACAGGAAACGTTAGCTTTTATTGAACTACATTCGGTGATTTTGTACAGCCCGTAGGGGGAGCTCTGATGCACATGCTTCGAGCAGGACTCGGGATGAGCTTCACACCTGAGCTGGAGGCTGCCTGGTCAGCTGTGTATGGTGTAGTAGCTGATACAATGTCGCCTCATCTACCCCCGGGTGGACTCACCACTGAGCAGAAGAACCTCATCAAAGGATCGTGGAGGATAGTGGCGCCAGAGAAAGCGAAATGTGGCGCCGTCATGTTCGCAAAGTGAGTATTTGTCGGGTATTTGTCCTGTAAAGTTCGAGGCAGCAATATGCGTGATTCAGGCTTATATCCGTCCGCTGTTTCTGCTGCATGTGACAAAATAGTTAAGGTAATAGATTAAAACAAGAACAGACATCAGAAAACAAAAACATTTTTAAAAAATTGAGAGAGAGGAAAGAAATATGAGAGAGAAAGATCCTGAACGTAATGAAAAGAATTAAATACAGAGCTCGACATTACTGTTGACTATTAAAATGATTGAATGTTTATGAGTATATTAAGCCATTAAATTAGTCCAACAATTTACAGTTTATCCTAGGATGTAACGAGAGCCCATATCTATACCGAAAGTCTAATGTAGCTTGAAAACAATATAATAATTTTAATTTTAGCATTTATCATGGGGATTTTGTATTTTTTTTTTCAGATGTTGGTTCTTCCAATTTAAAAAAATATATGTCATAAAGCTCGTTCTTGATTGTTACCAAATCTGTCAGATACTTTATGTCTCATTCCGATGTGTAAATGCAATATCTTGCATCAACATGAAAGTGTAAAAGAATAACTTGTTCAAGACTTTCAAGCATAGCCCACAATAAGCGCATGCAATCGCCTGAATGTGAAACACCTTATCCTCATGGTCAGATTCACACCTGGATGATGATTTCCTAAACAAACTTAGCGAGGTATTTCCCTCTGTAGATCAGATCAACATCGTATATCTCTTATCTTCGTCTCATCCCAACTACGCAAACTATCCATGACAAGATACAAGTCCAAAGTACAAACTGAGTAATCATAGAGGTGTATATCCCGTTAAGCATCTTTAAGACACAGTCATATATTTGCAATTATTGTCAAATAGTAATGATAATGATAATGATAACAATAATAATAATGATAATAATAATAAAAGAGATAATTATGATCATCATCATTATTATTATTATGATCATTATTACAGATCTTAAACATCGGAACCTGGGATATACTGTCGGGATATTTCATGTTGTATATATTTTGCGATTGAAATTCTGGGAGTATTTTTCTCTCAATAGGGGGTAATTATATCAGTTAAAAAAGTCCGTTATCACGGAAGTTTGTGAAGTAAACGTAGTCAGTAATAAACTATTCCTAACTACCATTCTAAAATCTACAGCAATTTTTATCTATTGTTGAAGGAACGAGTTAGAACCACGCACTGGATTTTGATTTATTCCACGTCATTAGGAATAAGTCAAAATCTGTTGTATAGATGTTTGTGCATGCTTTCGTAGAAACAGATCTTTCAGATCTTTTGTCATTCATTTCCTTATGATTTTGTGACAAGAAAAGATAGATCTTTTTCATTCCCTTGTTTTGGTTGGATGGTTGTGAACTCGTGTATTTCCCCATTGGTGAATGTCCTTTGAAGAATGGAATCTGATAAGTTTTGAACACCAATCATGGGTATAGGAAGTATTCATTTGACTTTATGGAGTGAATGTTGCAATGTTGGTAGGACTCGCTAGCAAAGCTTGAACGATACCAGTCTTTTAAAGTAAGCTTGAAAATAATAGAATTAAAAATAAAAATGTGAATAATGATCAACATCCATAAAGAAAACAACATCCAATGTTGATTGATGATATCAACTGAATGTTTAACAGTTTTTATATCACTTCAATTAAAAGTATTATTGATAACCAAAATAATCTTTAACTGCCCAGAGACTGACTATAAAAGTGAAAGGAGCAGTTTCATAAATGCATGCTCATAATTATGCTGGGCATTTATAGGCGAGGCGGAGCTCCATCTTTCTGATAATATATCGTATATCATACTCAATATATTTTACGTCATATAAAAAAAAATCAATCACTTGCGTTCTTGTATATTTCGTCCATGTTTTCACGATGTGGCAGTATACAATGAATAATGTTGCTCGAAACCAGTTTGATTTCAAACGTGTATGCTGAAAATATGGACTATTTATTATGGTGTAATACATATTCTAACACCATTTAAATGTTTACCATTAATGTTTTGATAAGAGTTTTGAACAACGGATGCATCTATGGATGATAATCATATTGACTCAAATACCATTATCCTTTTCTCCAGATTAGTCACTGAGCACCCCGAGGTCGGAAGACTCTTCCCGTTCGGTAGACGGAATCAATCCTACCAGAGTCTCCTGATAGATGACAAGGTCAAGGCACATGGTTTACGAGTCATGCAGACGATTGGAGATGCCATTCGAGTCTTAGATAACCTTGACAAACTGCTTCCTATTCTTGGGGATCTGGGCCAGAGACACTCTGCGTACGGAGTGACGAGAGAACACTTTGCAGTAAGTTAAAAGTGGATGACT
>BQKZ01002673.1:39779-54177 GCA_036244855.1 Temnopleurus reevesii | reverse complement strand
TCACTGGTGAGAAGCTGTGATACGAAACCAACCGATGTGAATTTGAAGTGTCTCAGCTGTCTTGGGCTGTGAGACTCTTCATCAAAGATGAGGTCTTGGGTCATGACCTTTGACCCAGATGATATTGACCGTGTCGACCTGGTGGAGCGAGATGGTGTCTTCGTTGTACCTTCATGGGAAAAGTGATGGAACAACAATAAATAATAAATTAATAATATTTGCAGCTTTTTGAGCATACAAAGATGTGTTAGCGCGAGATCAATAGCAATCATTGTTCTGTTTTGAGGCTCATAATTATAAATTGCTCTATATTTTGATCCTTTACAAAAACAGAAATATGAAGAAGACTTCTAGGGTTTGTTGGGCTCTCTGTTAATTTTACATTCTTTTACAAACAAACGAAAATGTAGAAAAGGTTGCAGTTCCAGGTTACAAACATTCATTATTCTGATACTTACATTCATTTACAGAAGCAGCAGTCAGCAGAAGACGATTTCTAATCAGTGTTGAGACTCTCAAATATATTTTTGTCTTACAAAGAACATTGCCGGTGATTTATGGAAGGTTTCGTTGGTCTGGTTAACAAATGTGAATTTTACAGCATTTTCAAAGATTACAATTCATAGAAGGAGTTGATGATCTGGGACATACATTTCATCTAAAGGGTTTGGTACTCACCTTCCTTAGTCCCCTTGAGTGTAGCCAGGTATGTCAGCATCTTGGTGAGACTAATCACTTGAGTGTCAGGATCAAAATGATGACACAGCGTCAACCAGAACTCGAGATTCCTGCCAGGACCCTGAATAAAGGAAACAAGATCATTATAATTCACACATTTGGAGTATTTGAATTCCCTGGAGAATCGAATGTACAGAGGGTTGTGTAGACATGCACACTCCCAGAATAAATCAACATTATCAAAATCCAATATAAACCACAATAACACAAAAGTTTATCAATAAATGGTAACCTTTTATAAACAATCTGCAAATAATGCTAACGAACTATCAAATTTAAAATTTTCTCGTCCTTGTTACAAAGACATAAATCAGACGCGTCCAAGAATGTCAACAATACTATGGCAGATTTTTAAGTCATACATAAGAGTTGGTAGACCAAGAGAATGGACTAGTTTCAAAGTGTTTTTCACCTTGGTTTCATGAAACGAATTCATAAAAACATTGAAAAACTATTGGACTTACAATAAAGATGATATGAAAATAATCTATATGCTCCTATAGGCATCAATATTCAAAACTGAATTAAGAGCTGGGTAGATAAATGATTAAAATAATTCTTGGCTTATCCCAACATGGATAAATACTGATTGACAATGCTTTACCCAGAAGCTGTGAAAACAAATCACAGGCATTCTCGGGTAGGAATCGAACCCACAATCTCCTGGTGACTAGACAGATTGTGGGTTCGATTCCTACCCGAGAATGCCTGTGATTTGTTTTCACAGCTTCTGGGTAAAGCACTGTCAATCAGTGTTTATCCATGTTGGGATAAGCCAAGAATTATTTTAATGAATTAAGAGCCCCATTAAAATTAAGACCATCATCATTATTCTTTTGTAAAAAACAAAGTTGGCACCAATTAATCTCACCTTTGTTTCTGTTTCCTCCGGCAGCATGGCCGTCGCCCCCTTGGTAGCGTACCCACCAATCAGAAGCAGGATGACTCTCCACAGGTACTCTGCCCCGCCGACAGACTGCACCAGATGGGTGAAGAGGGGCAGACGACGGTGCTCAGGGATGTGAGGAAATGCATCAACAAATGTCTGCATCACCATGGTAACCACATCCTCCAGGTTACCGGCCAGGGAGGATGGGAGAGACTGGTCCTTGCTGGCCTGAAAGGGGAAAGCAAAGGATGTATATCCATGAAGGTATCTAAATCATTTTCAGAATCTTGTTTAGTTCGCAATCCTCTATAATTCTCTGACACTATAATTCTCTGCTCTATAATTTCTCTTGGAATAACGTTAAATAACGGCGTAGATGAGACGAATAAGGATAGAACGACAGTCATACAGGTGATCTCGGTCTCATGATAGTAGTGATGAATCATGGTCTCACTATTTGAGTTTGGAAAGTTATTCTGTTGCATAACTTCAAAACAAATAAACGAATGAAGACAGAAAACAAACAGAAAATCAGGAGCATCCTCCTTCTCATGTATGCAGTATGTGCTATCTTTGTCTATGGGTTAGAAAATGGCTATGTTTCATAAACCTACACACGACTCTACGCATGACTGGTGACCCTTTCTTGCACTCAACATGTAACCACTACCTCACTGAATTGGCATTCGAGAAAGGGTCATCAGCTGTGTGTAGGGCCGTGCGTATCTATACAAACAGCTTTATGAAACACAACTCAAATAGACCTCATGAATATCCTACTGCAATCCTATACATACGAACAAAACATACCACCAGACAAGCTAAAAACTGAAACAAAAGAGTGTGTTTAGCGAGTTACCTTGACTAAAGCAGGAATAACCGTTTGCACTGTCTTGTGTATGATCTGGAAACTGTGACTGTCGTCCTGCCGCAGAAGGCTTGCTCCCATGAAGGTAAAGATAGCCATGATGTTGTGAAGCACATGCTCCTAAAAAGGTAGGCAAAAGTCAAATATTAGGGGGGTAGGTTACATGAATTGAAAAGATGGTTGGGCATTGATCTTTATCAATTAAATTTGTAATGCATATTTTGTCCAGAAGCTGCATCATTTTGAAGTGAGAAAGGATGTAAAAATGGCTGAGTGATTCTAGATGTGATAAAATACATGCATGTACATTCAATATATTGTAAAATTCATAAAGCCTCATAAAATTCAGACCGTAAATGTTATCTAAAAAAATTATATCCTTAAAGACTTGTGCAAGAAAAACACTTAAAAAGCACTCCTCAATGATAACATTTTCCAAATGTCTTGAACATGTAACTGGATCTTCACACTGATTTCAATTAATCAAAAACAAAATTCATGAAAGAAATTGTATAAACTGAACTGTTGATCAACTTACAGGGAAGAGCTTAGCAGCAGTAGCAAGTAGAAGCAGTGCATGGTTGTGGGTTTGAGGATTGTCTGAGGTACGAATGCATTGCACCACCAGTTCAACGCTGAACTGCTCTTCTGTTATAAGTGGGCCTGTACAAAGATATGAAAATAAATAAAAAAGGAGCGAATAATTTAGTTAAATAATAAGATGACTACATATAAGTAAGTTAAAAGTGACCACCCCAAAAATGATTTGCAATATACATAGCATGCTATGTACATGTATTGAGTACTTTAATCACATCTATAGATTTATCCACAAAGCTGCACTCTACCCAGGTGCGATTGGGGACCGGCAGGAGACAGCAGCTCATTATCTGATATGATGTGAGCGCCTATTTGGCAGCATTGATGCTAGGCTTGAACTGCCATCCAGTGATTGGGTAATAACATCGGAAGTGCTTTGACCAGTCAAAACTGACCGAAAAGGCGCTATACAAATCTGCAATATCATTATCATTATTATTATTGAAGGAAGTAAAAACACATTGATTAAAAACAAATAACCAAAAATATTGATATTGAAGTAAGAAAGAGTGACTCAAAATTTACTTATCTCAGAAATGTCCTGCCTAAAAGCACAAACCAAACTTTCAAATCATTCAAATCTTACTCTGATAAGGAAATAAATTTTCTTGGTAGATTGCTTACTTGCAATAATCCCGAAATCTCACACTGTTTATACACATATTGTCGGCTACCAATCATTTTCCTGATTGCTTTGAAATAGTTTGTCACAATTTAGAGGAATTGATTGTACCTTCATCTTCTTGCACTGTATCACCAAGATGATCACAGATGCTGAGGATAGTCGTGAGGAGGAGCTGCTTGATGTATTCACCTGATCCCTGATCAGTAGCAGGTAGCTCTAGGCATCTACAAAAAAGAGTTAAGGGTTAAGTTTTAAGGGTTAAGTTTTGAAAAGTCCGGTAATATACAATCATCATCATCATCATTACCATTGTCATAGTCATCATCACATCACCAACATCATCATTCACATCATCATCATCATCATCATCATCATCATCATCATCATCATCATCATCATTACCATTGTCATTGTCATCTTCATCATTATTTGTATTGCCTTGTATTGTATTTGTATTCCATCACTTCAATTGATTTGATCCAAGCACTTTGAGCATCTAATTGGGATGTAAAGTGCGTGATATAAGATCCATGTATTATTTTAAAAATCACTACCACCACCACCATCATCATCATTATCAGTACCCTCATCATCATCTTTATCACCATTACCATTACCATTACCATCATCATCATCATCATCATCATCATCATCATCATCATTATCATTATCACCAACACCACCACCATCGCCACCATTATGATATTATCATCATTTTTGTTTACCAATCACAACCATGCATAACCACCATCTATAACATGAACATAATCACTACCATCTACTCTACAATCCACCTTCAGCCAAATATCTTCCATCATCTTGACAATCTCTATCATAATTATACCAACCAGTGTTTCTTATGGTGATTTGATTGTAAATCAACTGCAAATCAGTTGCCATTCCTACATCGTCTGTCCTTTGAACAAGACGCGCAAATATCAATGATTTTGATTGGTGCGCGCCGCTCAGCTACAACTTGTAATTGATCGCAACTTTCTAGCAGTACCTCCCCCCCCTCTCCCCCCCCCCCTAGTATGTTAGTATGACAGGAACAGTAAAGCAAACAAGTCATACTCACAAGCTGAGCAAGTTGAAGAGTGTTGGTACAATGGTGTGTCTATCCTCCATCTTTCTCAGTTTCCTCTGCTGTAAATTCTCCAAGATGATCATGACTCTCTGCCAAGCCCGACCCTCGCTAGATGTGGACTTTGATGGGTCGTCTACAGCAGATGTCTTCTGCTTTTGTCTGTATACAATGATAACCATGAAGTAATGCATGTTACAATCGATTAAACAATAATGTTTGACTAACACCATCGTAATATCTTAGACAGTCAGATTCCCCTGGTCCATGCCAGTTCTGAGTCAGCTGTTGGGCGTCGGCCGAAGCGTCCGATTGCTCGACCGCGCATACTTTATTTCATAAAGTATGAATAGCAGATTTCAATTTTTTTTATATCAAAGTTGACAAATACTTGGAGATGTTTCAATAGTCTATCTGACTGGGGGATATTTCAGATGCAGTTTTTCATGTAAAAATCATTTTGTCTAAATTTCAACACTGATCGACGGTGCTTTACCGAGATGCTGTGAAAAAAATTCACAGGCATTGTCGGGTAGGAATCAAAGCCACAATCTCCTGATGACTAGACAGGTGTCTTACCACTAGACCACCAAGAGCTGATGGCTCAATTCGTATAAAGCAGCAGGTATATCAAATTTATATTTGTAATATCATTTGATGAGTAAAACGTATCTAACACAATCATATGAAACACACTAAAAGGGTTGATAAGATAAAGTAGAGGGATACTCACCTAACCTTTCGTGCATCTTTGACACTCTTTGGTTTCTGACCTGCCGTGATCTGGCTCAGCTCTTTCACAACCTGAGAGGCTTTCAAAGGAAGCTGAAATGGGAGCATATAAAAATATAATTTGATATAACATTACATCACAACAAGAGTGACTCCTAGTGAGAAATTCCAACAAAAATTAATTATAAAGACAGACAAAATAAGTACCGGTACAAACTACCGTATTATAACAGACCTCTGTTTCAAGTTTTAATTTACGTACACCTGACTGAGAAGTTTCAACAGGCATCTCATTCCTTTCAGAATGAATCTATATAGAAAATTTTGCTATTATTCTTGGCTAAAAATGCAGTGGATTGATCTAAAATCTTTAAAAAAATGAGTTTACATATGGAAAATCGGGAAGTTGGCAAGCCTGACACTGTGAGCAGAAGTGATACACTTAAATTCAATCATTCACACTAGCTTAACCCTAACTTACCTGGGGGGGGGGGCNTCATCATCATCACCATCATCATCATCATCATCATCATCATCATCGTCATCAACATCCTCATCATTATTACCAACATCATCATCATCATTAATATCATCATCGCCATCATTATTACAATCACTACCATCCATCTTCACTAACTACAACGCCATCATAATCACTTATATCATCTTCACAATCTCCCTCATAATCAGGCCAGCCAACAATATTTAGGTGGTTGCAAAGCAATCGCAGACGGTATGCACTTTTTTACCAGATATGTATGAACCAATGATTTTGATTGGCGCATGCTGATCAACTCCAACTACAATTGATCAAAAGTTTCTTGCAACACCCCCAAAGTATCACAGGAGCAGGCAAACAAGCCACACTCACAAGCTGAGCAAGTTGAAGAGTGTTGGTACAATGGTGTGTCTATCCTCCATCTTTCTCAGTTTCCTCTGTTGAAGGTTCTCCAAGATGATCATGATTCTCTGCCAAGCCCGACCCTCGCTTGATGTCGACTGTGATGGATCCTCTACAGCAGATGTCTTCTGTTTTTGCCTGCATGGAAGAATGATAATGCTGATGTAAATCAGGGTTCCTAAAAAAATTTCAAAACAGAATTCCATGACTTTTCCATGAATAAATTGCTACTTTTCATGACTTCCTTTTGGGCATATGTTATGTAAAGCATGTTAAAACTCGATTGAAAAAATATTGAAACATTTAACAGAAGCCATTTTAATCTCTTTGTGTCAAAAGTAGACTAGTTTGTTCATAAAGTGTTCTAATCAAAGTTTACAAATAGCATAAGGAGATGTTTCAAAAGGCTATCTGGTTAGGGAATAAACATTCTACATGCAGTTTTTACAGGGAAAAGCACTTTGGGTGAATACAATATATCAAAGATTTCAAGATCCCTTTAAACTGTTTTAATCTCTTACTATCAAATGTAGATCATTTTGTTTATAAAGTCTGAAAGGTAGATTTCTAACTTCTAAATCAAAGTTGATAACCTTTTGTCATACTTAAACATTTTCAATATTAATTAATGATAGTTAATCAGTTGTCTCACGATGTGTAAACGTAAAACGTTAGTAAAATAACGTTTCAGCTGCTGTATACTGCTGGCCTTCATCAGATTGTAAGATAACGTGCCTTATATTGACACGGAAGAGGCCTGTAGCGATTGGGTGTGCGCTATTGTTCTTATCGCCGTGGTTGGTTATTTTCAATATTATTTGATAAATGAAACATATCAGACACAATCATGTGAAGCACACTATAACAACTGATAAGATGGAGTAGAGGGATACTCACCTAACCTTTCTTGCATCTTTGACACTCTTTGGCTTCTGACCTGCCGTGATATGACTAAGCTCTTTCACAACCTGGGAGGCTTTCAAGGGAAGCTGAAATAGGAATAGACAAACACAATTTTGATTACATCACAACAAGTTAAAAATTAAGACCAAGAAAATTGTGTAACTCCTAAAGAGTGAGAAATTTCAGTTAAAAATTAATTATAAAGACAAAGAAAAACAAAGTACAGTTGACATTCACTACTGTTAACATTATTATGAGATGCAAATTGATTCTTGTTTAGGCTCAAGCATCAATTTTCATGCACGTCACTGAGAAGTTTCAAGTTGTGTCTAATTCTATTCAGACTGAATGTAATGAAAATTTGCAAATATCATCTGTTCAAATGCAGTTCCTCTTGCATGATTACTTTTGGTAAATTACGAAGTTTGACTGGCATAAGGCCAGAAAATACATAGAAAATGGACTGTTTCACTTTTAGGTTGATCTAAAATCTAAAAAATTATGAGTTTTCATACAGTAAATTGAGAAGTTGGCATGCATAACACTCCGAGCAGAAGGGACAAAGGATTTGGACTAATTAAGCAACTTTCATTCAATCATTCCCTGAAGATTGATGCACACAAAGATATTTCCTTCCATCTTATCATGCTGAGAAATATTGAACAGGTGCAACACCTGTTCTCTTAATAAACATGGAAGCTAATTCATTTACGTTCATGAAACTATTGTGAAGATTTGAATAAAATTGTTTACTTTGACCCATTCCTTTGCCTTTTTCTGCTCACAATGTGGGTCTAGATACATGTACCCTTCATGACCATTTTATTTTTCATTTGACCCTACTGACCTTCTTGATGACCTTAGCTAGATGATTGGCCATCGCTGAATTGTTTGTGTCCACTTGGAGGTCAATCAATCTGGCAAGTACACCCTGCTGGACATCCAATGAGGGCAGCGCTGTGAAGAATGCTCCCGTCATCTACAAAAACAAAAAGATGTGATTCATAATACATTTAAACAAAAATCGCAGAGTTGTTAGTGTCATCTTGAAGGTAAATCAATCTTTAGGCTTTTCATGAAGCCTGTTGCATACTATTGGTTAGCGTTTACTTTCCCAAATGACATTCTTAATTTTGATTGGATGAAAAGCGCTCTCTCCGACAATTGATATGGTAAATTTCTGAGAATGACTGCTTATCAAACGTGAAAAGCTTCATGAAAGTCTCTTCTGGAAAGTACACTGTGGACATCGAATGAGGGTAGTGCTGTGAAGAAGGCTCCCGTCATCTGCAAAACAACAAGATGTAATCTTGAGAACACACTGATACTTTACTGAAAACATTATATTGTTAGTCGTAGGTACCAAGATAGACATCTATATTTGGAATAATAGAGCATGGTCTATCATCATTATAGTCTGATGAAGGCTAGCAGTACGCAGCAGCAGAAACGTCACCCTACCTAACTTCTACGTTTGCACAACTTGGGACAATTGATCAACTCTCTTCAATTATTCTTCACCATGATGAAACTCTGTCAAACCATAGATAAAGCTTACTTACATAAGGTGGAGAAAATAAATTTTCACTGGACATTCAGGAAACTATTGGTTCTTAATGTACATTCATTCGAGTCATTTACAAGTATCAAGATAACTTGGCCTAATGTTACATTATGGGGGTGTTGCTCAAAATTAACTGCAACTTTGTACGTTGTAATACGCATTTAACCAGACGTGCATAAAACAATGATTTTGATTGGCAGGTACTGATCATCTGCAACTTGTGATCAAATGCAACTTTTGAACAACACCCCCTATGTGTATGGAATCATGACGCTATGGCACATGCACGCTATGAGATTTCCTTGCTCTTGAGAGGGCTATAAAGTTGTCCCAGAACCTGATATCATCTATGGATATTAAAACAATTTATCAGAAATTCTTAACCCTAATCCCATAGGGATATTTCAGTCATCTCAGTTCATGGGGGGGGGGGGTTTATTTGGCCCCCCACCTCTGATCATCGCCGTCGACCGCTCGATCGCGCCAAAATTTGGCGTGCGCAACTTTTTTTTTTTAAATCTACTCATTATGCTAATTAGGCTTTAATTATGCATAATTATGCATGAATTCTACCAAACAGCAATAAATCACTTGCTTACCCTCCAAATGTGCTGATTTTTGGTCTAGATATTCATAGTAATGTTTCAGACATATTGTCATGGAAAGAAAATGCAATCAAAATCTATTTCTTATGTATTCTATTGTTTTTGTGAATTTCTTATGTTGGTGACATTATTNCCATAACTTGTACTTGGGATGTATGGAGGTACACCACCCCTGCTACACGGTGCTTCTTCTTCAGTGTCAGTAGGGTAGTAAGGTGATTGTGTAGCTGGGGAGGGAGGGCAGAGGATGGAACATCTATAGGCTGGAAGCTGCCATCTTGCTCTTCTCCTTCCTCCCCCTGTAGAAAACAAAATCATGTTTCAATTACCATTAGTAAAGATACAACTCCATTGAGTGCTTGAATGGATAGGATAGACATGGTTTTAACAACCTAAATCACGAGACAGCCAAATGAGTTAAATGGAAGAACACTAAACACTAACTCACTATTACTTTCCTAACAAGTCGTAGTTTGGTGAACTACGGTTTTGAAACATGAGCTCTGCACAATCATCACAGGGCATTATTCTCTGCCATATTTTAATCAACCCTTCCTTCGCTAACCCAGTGTTTCAGCATATTATCACTCTATACTTTTTTGACATCGAGGGACTGAAACAAAACATGCTTGCAGCATAGTATCTCCAATTAAAATGATTCTATCTGAAAATATTATGAACAACATTTTCATGACGATTCCTTCAGCAACAATTACCAGTTGGAAAATTGTATACAGATCAGGATAAACATCAAATATAGTGCCTTAGTCACATAGGAGCCACAAATGAACACAATTCAACACCACTCTTTCTTCATTTAACAGTTAAATGACCCTGAATAAAAGAGTTACATTGAACTGTGTACATTCAGGGCTTCAGTGTGACTAGGGTTGAATCTTAAAACATTATGGTAGCCTATTCTTTACATATTTTCTGATGATATTATAAATCATTACATACAAGCCTGATGAACATCATCTTCTCAATCTTACACTGTTTCTCTTATCAAGATGGACAGGGAAAAAAAACCTACCTGTTGTTTTTTAATCAGTTCAACATTCTTTTGACAAGACTTCAACATCTCTACTTCCAGCACTGCAAGAAGTTTCCTAGCCATGTAAAGCTTGCACTCATCACCAGCTACATGTTGCAGTGCTCGTAGGAAGATGGTGGTGATGATAAGTCTGTAGGCCTCTGCTCTGGATGTTGATTCTAGGTGAGAGAGGATGGAGGACACCTAAGAAAGGAAAACAAGATGGATAGAAAACACAATCAATAAATGAGGTTAAATATGACATTGAATTTCAGAATTTTACATAAATCAGTCTTCAGGACAGGAATTGAAGCCAAACATGTTTCCAACACCACAAATAAATAATGAATTAAAAAACAAACATTTCAGAAAGTGGAAGTTTATAGTTGAAAACTGTAAACATGATAATTTTGCCCTGGTTTTATTTTTGTGTACTTCACAACCATGACTATTAATATACTTTCATGCACTGGTCTGTTTGTATTCTTCCAAAACAGAATCTCTGTTGAATTCATAACAGACTACCAGTAAACAATGATGATCCCTTCCATGCAATGGTCTGTTTGTATGTCAGTTCACATAATCATTGGCATGATAAATATGTCTTTCTTAAATTACAAAGTCTCTGTTGAATTCATGACATACAAAACATGAAACTAAAGGAAAATTGTTCTTCTTGATTTCATACAAGATAACAAAGACACTCACCATTTTGTCTCTCTGTTCTTGTTTGAGTGCAGCCATGTTTTTACCCAGCAGATCTAGTACCTTGATGGTTAGCTTGCTCTCACTTGTTGCTTTCTTCGATGAAACAGCTTCAAGAAATGACACAAACACAACCACAGTTACAGAACTTCATAATTAAAGTTTCGATAAGATTTAAGATTGTCCTAAATCTACTTCAAAGATAATATAAATAGGCAAACTATCATGAGGAAAAAATGATATACTCCCAACCTTCATTAAATAAAATCTTGATTGATTTCGAAAAGCACAACTTGATTATTCTTTTAAAATATGGCAATAGATATATGGAATACCTACATAACATACCCATAACACACTTTGGTTGCAAGTAAATTAGGAAAGTTCACAAAAGCATATCAGAGAATTCATCACTTATATATTGATAAAATAAAAGTCTAAATGAAATAATATTCAGGAATTTTACAGCTGTTAAAAAAAACTTTGGATGTAATTTGACACTAATATATTTTCATTTGCACATATCGCATGAAATAGGAAATATTTAGATGAATTGGTCAATATCTACGTAGGTGAAAAAAATGATCATTTTCTTTACCTGTTTTCAAGCCTTTCATCACAGCATGGTTATTAGCCAGGTGCGATCCCACAATATCAGCTCTCATTTCCACCTCCTGGTAGAGATTTGCTTCCGTGGTGGTGAAGAGATGTGGTATCGTCATGGCGACAGCATCCTCTACCAGATGAGGAGCATTGGAGGCAAAGGTCTGACTGGTGAGGATTTTGAGCACACCTTTGATGACAGCGAACCAATCACTGCCATGTTTCTTCTTCCGTTTATTGAGCAGCTTCCGGAGTGCATCAAACACCTGTTCCACAGGGAGCAGCTCACAAAGATGTTCATCTATCTGTAAGACGGCACCCACGACCGTCAAGGAGTCATCTTGTAGTCTTTGAAGCAGACTCTCTTGGAAGAACTGATCGATCTCCCCTCCCTGCTGGATGAGATTCCTAACATGGCCGACAGCCATTCTTCTGACATCCGGATTGGCGTGATTGAGACTCAAAACAAGGCTGGTGTTTGACTCCGGCAGAAGCTGGTGTTTTGTGCCACCAGTGTACAATGAAATGAACTCTTGGACAAATTTCTTTTTGTCTTCATCCTCTACATCGGCCAGGTTAGATTCAAGGATCAGATCCATGGCCTCTGGGAATCTTCTTTCTAAGCTCTGAACGACAGGAGCTATCTTGTCTCTGAGACCTGCACTGCTTTCATCATCTAGACCATTGCTACATGCAATTACATACCCATCCAAAAGACACCTAGAAATATAAAGAATCAATCAGTCGTCATGGAATTTGTTCATTTCTGTTGAATTCTCTTCAGGGAATCTACTGGATGAGCTTAAATTTTCGCGGGGTTTTATTTTCGCTAACGTAACAACCATGAATTTGCTAAAATTTTTACTCACTAAAATGCCCATTGACTTGTGAACATCGTTCTTTCATACGTGAAAACAACAATTTGCTAATATGTAGAAATGTCTGAAATTCTGATACATCGTATGACTATATGTTCCCTAAAATATCAGGGAATATTTTAATATGTCAATATTTTAACTAAGCATTAGCTAATTCAATTGGGACAACACCATAAGCAGGTGTTTACAATGTTCATTTGCTAATAGCAAATTTGAACAAGAATTATTTTGATATTTCTTGTTTATTGCTTTGATAATTCTGAGTCAGTCTTGTTCATTCTTAATTGAAAATCAATTTCATCTGTAATTTCCTACCTTGCTGTTGCAACAGCAATCTGGCTATTCAGATGAATCTCTCTCAAAATGCCAGTCAGGATGGCAATCAAATCCTGCTTGCTGCACCCCTCTGGAAATTGAAAACCAACATTGGTCTCTGCATTGATAGCTGTGGTAGTCAGATGAGGGAGCAGGGCAGAGAGCAGAGGGGTGATGTTGTGTGATTGAGACAGCTGGGTGAATGAGATCACAAAGTTGGGCATGGAGCAGATGAGGAACATCACTCTGAAAAATGAAAAATACATAAATCAGAGATGAAATGAAAATGAAAATATAAAATAGAAATATAATTTTGGAAATTGTGCCTCTAAATGCCATAATAATCAATTTTGATTGTAGGCTTATATGGAAAGACAAGACAAGACAAATAACTCTTTGCCCGTGTAATAATCTAACTCGATCACCATCCAATTTGTTGTAATTTGATGCATTTTATAGAGGTATATCTTATTTTGTAATGAAATATGCTAGGCACAAGTTTATAAATCCCAAACCACATTGAAATTTATAAAACTTCTTGTATTAGGCTTCAATAAAAAATGCTTTCATAATCCACAACAACTTACAATTGTCAAACCTAGATTTGATTATCAATATCAACAATATCTATAAATTTCATCAGCATGTAAAAGTTGTATTTCCTTACATCTGTTGAGTCATCTCTGTGAACTGATTTTGTTGACTTACTTTCCAGGTAGTTGCTTGAGATTCTGAGTTCTACACAGCACTGTGAGGCAGCCAAGCATCTGTTGAATCATCTCTGGCTTCACATGCTAGAAAGTTAGAAATGAACAAAATATAATCCACAGCTACCAATACATAAGGGTATTGTTACAATGAATATTTCTTTTGACGATAGATACACCAACAATTTCAACCACATTTCTTTCATAACAAAGTTTCCTAATAATCTTTTTATGACTGAAAAATAAGGATAATAATCTGAGTGCAAGTAATTTTACTCACCAAAATGAATTCTTTTAGTAGGTTATAATGTAGAAAACTCCAGAAAGAATTTGATAATCACTCATCTTTCACTATGAGTATTAGTTTCATATTGGCCACAATCAAACATATCACTTGATTTCAGAGACAAAGAAAGTGATGCATTAAACTTGAATATTTCCAGAAATCAATTAACATTAAATTGAAGGATTTTCACCACTTCTACTGATCATTGTGAATTAAAGTTGTAACATGTTTGCCCTGATTTCTAAAAAAATAATAATAAGGAGGCTACAACAACAGCCATAATTTGAACATATACTAATTCCTTTAGGTCTTAACCCTATTTTAACTGGGCTTTTTCAGACCAAGTTTATACTGGGGGGGGG
>BQKZ01002673.1:7230-29222 GCA_036244855.1 Temnopleurus reevesii | reverse complement strand
AGATTGCTTCATCAAAATCTACTGCAAAGATGTCCTCACAATCCGCAGCACATTCCTCTGCTAAACCAAGCAGTTCCTCAGATGCTCAAGAACCTGATATGGCTGAAATGATGGGCTTCTCAGGTTTTGGTAAGAAAGTAAAATGTTATTTTTTTAATTTTGATTCAGTAATGGCCTAAATAAAATCAGTTACATTTCATTTTCTGTTGATATGAGAGAAATATGATTTTGACAATGTCCAGCTTATTTAAGTTACTTGTAAGGATGCATAGGTACTATAACTATCATCTTCTTTATATCACCCTGGACAGAAGTGAATGAGACACTTTCTTGTAACTGATTCTATCTTCAATAGTATACAAATATACATTGCCTTGAGACTTTCTCGTTCAAACTATGGGAAGAGGTGTTGACCAAAAAGTACTATTTGCTGAGTGGCGCAGCCCCGAAGTAAATAGTACTTTTGGAGGCACCGAGGCCCATAGTTTGAACGAGAACGTCGAAATCAAGGCAAGGTATATTTGTTTTATATTATTATGGGTCAAAAAATTGCTCAAATAAAATAAAAACAAAGCTTACCTTAGACTAGATGGTCTCTTGTCGATTGATTTGGTCTCTGTAAATAGGGGCATTGCAAAGTTTTTGTTCACAAGAATATTTTTCAATGTTCTCCAAAACTCATGAGAAAACTGTCTTGAAAGTTAACGCAAAAGTGTCAACATATTTACTCTATTTACATCCATTCCCATATATGCTACAGGGTTCTTTAAGCATTTTAAATTTTTTTTTGTATACAAGTCACCCTTCCCGCTCCTTGCAACGGCGTAGAATTGCGATAGCAGAGCATCGAGCGCTTCGAGGCTCATGCCAGTATCCTCAAAAATTGGCACCCACTTCCGAACAGAATTCTCTGAAGACGGACATCCCGTACTTTGTCTGCTTTTTTTGTGTTTTCACTATCCATTGAAGTGATGAAATCTTCTAAATCTTCGTCAGAAAACTGACCAAATCTACGGGAAGCGGAGGCCGCCATCTTTAATGAGCGATGACTGATCACAAGCTGGCGCTCGCGGGTGAAGTTCGCACACCCTGATCGCACACAAAAGTTCATGTTGAACCGTCGCGAATGTGACGTAATTTCCCTACATATTTTTACTATGTGACGTAATGACGTAAATATCGTCATGAACCTACGTCATTTTCTCACATAGTAATTTTTGGGCCAAGTTCCCAAACTAGTCGAAATTATATTCAATCTCGTGAAAGTGTTTTAACCAATCACTGATGAATACATTTTTGACCCATAAAATAATAATCATTATTAATGAAGGAAAAGACAATGAAGGAATTGAGTTACAGTTGAGGGTAGGAATGATGGATATCGTTTATTGACAAAGTCATGGCATTGATTTTAAGACTCGTGTAACCCTATTAGAAAAGGAAACCATGAGTTTCACTTCCTGCCTTAGCATCAGCTTCCTTCATCAAGAAATTGTTAAGATTTTGCTTTACTCAATCCAGTTAAGGTCAATTGGGCACATGGCTGCAATTCCTTCCAGTGTATGAGAGGAGTGCCTTACAAAGGTTATTCTTAAATCTTAAATCGTTGTTCATATATTTACCAACATCTTCATGAAACAAAAGGTATTATTTGATAATTTTATATGATTGATATTATTGTGTATCTTCTCTGCTCAGGTAAAAAAGCCAGAACCTTTGATCTCGACAAAATGTTTGAGCAGACAAGACGAACTGCACAAGAAATGACCAAGATGACAAGCAAGGAAGATGACAGTGGGGATGAAGAGGATGATCCGAGGAAGAGATTTGTTCAGAAAACAGCTGAAAAGTCCAGACCAGATAATGAGGATGATGATGATGACGATGATATGATTGGTGAGCTTGCGTTTAAGGATAAGAATCTTTGCTATTGTTCCTGTTTCTAGATATATATCCTGATGAGCTTTAGTGAAGAAATTTGCATTGAATTTAGATTAAAATGATAAGTATCAATCTTGTCACTTCACTATCCTGATGAAGTTCTTTGATGAAGTATGAACCCTGATTATTTTCCATGCTCTGGGGAATTTATTTAGACCTAAAAAATTTTCCCAATCAAATACAAAGGCGCTTAATGACATTCATTTTAATTTGCTACAACTTTTCTTTGGTCCTGAACATTGCCTCTCAACACTTTGGAGCTCATTGCCAAGAATTATCTCATTCTTTGATAATAAAATACATTTTTATCCTATTAGGCCCTCCACTTCCACCAGGGTTTAGTCGACCTTCGACCTCACAGAAGAAAGATGATGCCAACAGTGATGACGAGGATGAGGATTATGAAGATGATGACGAAGATAACCTGGTAAATTATGTTTTCTTTTCTTTTTTTTAATGTGTGTCGTGTACAGATGTCACAAACAAGCAATATTTCATGAAAAACCTTTCAGGCCTTTCGAAGTAGTATTTCATCAGGACGTCATAAAGAATGCCATTATGATGAAGGTTACCTCTCTACTTACGGCAAAACAATAGAGAACATAGAAAATCGAAGGAGGGCACCCACAGCTATTGCCTTGGGTTACCTTAGGCTTATTTGCAGCCTGACCTTTTCTTAGGTGCTATGCAATAGACAAATTTAATTTATACTTATTTCATCGCTAGAATTTGTAAATAGCCTAATTTTACGATTCAGCAAATTTGATGTTGGTGTTTGTTCTATAAAGCAACTGTGCAGTCATTTGGTAGGAATTGAATAATTCAATGTAGATGATCCCTTTATTGGTCAGCACTTTACTTTTAAGCAAATAAAAAGTAAATAGGGATTCTGTGAGTCTTGTGTGAAAATTGAATAACTTTTACCCATTCCCACTTACTTTCCTGCCTGATAGAATCGGTCACATTGGAAATGTGGTTTATATATATATATATATATGTCCACCAACATTACTGATTCACAATAGAATATTCCAACACGACTTGACATGTGGAGTAAACGAAAAGCATATTACCATTCATACATTTGCCTCTGTAAATATATTATTCTTTTCTATCAATAAATTGCAGCCCCCTGAGAAGAAGATTCCAGCTACACATGAAATTGTCTTGAATCATGGAAACAAATCAGTGAGTATGAGATATTACTGGTTCTTAGATTAGCAAGTACCAACCAAAGAGCACTGATGTAACTTCATAACAAGCTGATTTTGTAAACTCAAACTCTTCGTAGCCAATTATATTTTGACCTCTCTATATTAGTGTTCAAGTATCCATACAGTACAATCAGTAATGAAAATTTTGTACAGGCACTAGAGGTTCAATGAAGACTTATTTAGATGAGTTGGATTATACCTATATCTTGATTATGTATATGATTATCAAGTCTTGGATTATGAAAATTGGCAGAAAAAATATTGAAATTTGAAGATTGTATATATGTAATTTCCCTATTTTATCCGATTTAATCAATTTTCATGGCTTTAATTGTAAATGTATATTCTTTGTTTAGAAAGTAAACAGAGAAGTTCAGACTTTCACGTTTTATTTGGGTTTTGTTTAAAGCGAAAGACCAGTTTTGGGAGGAGGGCGCTTCAGATATTTAACTAGTTTGCAAGCTGCAGTAAAATTACTATCATAATGCAGTTTTTCAATAGTAAATTAGAGCATGTTCATAGTTTGTTTGAATGAAATCGACCTAGAAATGGCTTAATTATCGCAAAATAAAATAACCTGCTGCGGTCGTACTTCCTCACAGAACATGCTTCACGTACAAAATGAACGCGAACTCACACACCGCAGACAATATACCACCGATCGCACCGCCACTTTCAGGCCGACGCTCTCCCGCGCTAAAGCACTTAGCACACCGTAGGAACGATGGCGTATTGAGCTGTTCGACGTGAAATACACAGAATACGAGCAAAATGTAATCCTAATATCCTACATAGATATATTTAGGCATGTAAAGCAACTTGCGAATACATCAGCTCGTTTAACATCACTCTCTGCATCCTGGTCATTACAAATCTATACCTTTAAATCATGTTTCCCTCTTTCTCTTACATTATCCCTTTCATCTGAATTTTCATCTCCCATTCTGTTCTTACCTCTGCACTCTCTCTCTCACTCTCTACTTCTTTGTACTTTTTTTTCTTTCTGTACCTATCTTCTCTTTTTGTCTGTCTGTCTTTCTCTTGTCATCTTACCTCTCCTCTCCAACTTTGTTTCTTTCCTCTGTTCTCTCTCTCTCCCTCTGTACGTTTTTTTCTTTCTGTACCTATCTTCTCTTTTTGTCTGTCTGTCTTTCTCTTGTCATCTTACCTCTCCTCTCCAACTTTGTTTCTTTCCTCTGTTCTCTCTCTCTCCCTCTGTACGTTTCTTTTCTTTCTGTACCTAATACCTGTCTGTCTGTCTCTCTCTATCTCTTTCTCTCTCTCTCTCTCTCTCTTTCTCTCTCTTTCATACATCCAACTGTTCCTGTATGCAGGTATCAGCGGTTGCCCTCGATCCATCAGGTTCTCGTCTTGTGACTGGAGGATATGATTTTGATGTCCGCTTCTGGGACTTTGCTGCTATGGATCCATCCCTCAACTCATTTAGGTCCTTCCAACCTTTTGAATGGTATGTGAACTATTTAATTGGTATTTTAATTTGATAATCATTGCTTTTAATGTTTTTTCTTAGTTCAAGAATAGTATTAATTTTGTATGCCCTCTTTGCTGATTCCATCATAGTTAAAAATTGGTTCTGCAATTAAAGTATAGTCTAAGGATGTGAAGAGGAATAAGATTATTCATTCCAGGTTGCATACTAAATTTTCTCCATTTTTGTATCAGCTTGTTCCCTGAGTATTAACACTTCAGTTCATTTTAGTACAGCTTCACTGGTGATGCAGTTCTAAAGGTAGCATCCAAACCATTAGTTAAAATGGTTGACGAAGATGGGTTTCGTTATTGATTTTTGTTTTCCTCCATCAGTCATCAAATCAGATCACTATGTAACAGTACAGCATCAAAGATGACACAATTCTAACGGTAGAAGCCAAGCCTCAAGCTAGGGTGATTGATTGAGTTGTGTTTCATAATTCCTTACTTTGTTTTTTTTTCCATTCAACCAGTCATCAAATCAGATCATTACAGTACAGTATCACAGGCGACACAATTCTAATGGTAGCAGCCAAGCCACAGGCTAAGGTAGTCGACAGAGATGGGTTCGAGGTTATGGAATGTGTTCGAGGAGATCAGTACATTGTTGACATGGCTAATACAAAGGTACGTCATAATCATATGAAAACCATTTTAAATCACATATTAAAAGTAACTATTGAACCTAGTATGTGGATGTGATTTTATAACCAGTTTACCCTATTTTAGGCGCACAGCTGGACCAACCATGTGGTCTTAGATTCTATTTTAGTGATAGCAACGTATCCAGAAGAAATTAAGTGTAATTACAATTAATGTTTCGTTTTAATAATTACTTTTCCTGATTAGTGTTTTGAGATAATTCTTGATTGTAGGTGTTATGGACATATCCTTTAATAGCTAAACAGTCTTTTATTTGAGATACAGGCATTTGTTGAAATGGTTAATTATGTTGATCTGTGTTTGCATGCCTAAAATGGGCAATGGGCAATTCCATATGAGAATATGATCCAAAATGTAATTCCGTTACCACTGTTTTGTGAAGTTTAAAGACCAAACAGTAGAAGTAAACATGAAACATCCTTTTATATGGTGCAGAGGTACTAATGCCATCACCTGAAACACAAAATCTGTAAGATTTCTTATTTGCTTAGAGACCAGCGATGTATTATGAGTCAGTAATGGAATTACTCTCTGGTAATTCTGTTACCGAATCACAAGACCTTGCTGGTCTCCAAACCAAAAAAAAAATCTTACAGAATTTGTGTTTCAGGTGATGGCATTAGTACCTCTGTGCCATATAAAAGTATTCAAACTGACTAAGATCATACAAGTGTAGCACAAAGGAATAAAATAAGAGCCAAAAATCTCTGATTTGTAATTCCGTTACCGTGGAATTGCCCCATTGCAAATTTAAGAAGGTTTATGATGATGTTTGTACTCAAATTATAGAACAGAATAGATATTCTAAATGTGAAGTTATTTGGTTCTGCCAAGTGATATTGCATGACATCAAGTATACTTGAAATAAGGGATTGTTGAGATGGAAGAAAGTGTGTTGTTTTTCTCCCAACAACCATCCATGTATGTTTCACAGTCATTGTATGAGGCTTTTGTACCTACGTATATTCCTTCATTTCCTATCGCAGGGCCATGTGGCAATGTTAAACGGTGGTTGCTGGAACCCTAAAGTCAAGGAAGAATTCATCACTTGTGCAAATGATGCGTGAGTCCTCCATTTTTTCTATTTTCAGATAAAATTTGCTTTGGAAAACTTTGCCTTATTTACTTACATGACCTATATGTGCCAATAGCAATGTCCTTGATATTTTGCTCATTTTATACAAAACATATAAAGATGAACTGACTCATCTCGTCCATCGTAGCAGACAGGGGGACACACATTTGTTTTGTCGGGTTCCAAAGCATGTTAATATCCAAATATCACTATATTTCTCTCAAACTGTAATTTACAAAATTACAGATATGATGGGTACATGTTTAATACCCTTTAGGTTAAAAATAGACAATGTTCATTATAAATTTTTTCCCACCCGATAGCAAGTTCAGAGGTTATGTAGGTCAAAAGTAGCAACAAAGTAATGTAGATGTGTTCATGTTAACATTCCTGATCAAATGCTAAAGAGACAATGTTGTTTTATTCCTATCTGATAGCACTGTACGTATATGGGATGTAAACCAGCCTTGGAAGCAGAAGCAAGTCATCAAGTTCAGAGGTCAAACAGGTCAAAAGACACACCCAATGTGTTGTACGTATAGTCGGGATGCTAAGCTGATAGCTGCTGGTTGCCAAGATGGGAGTGTTCAAGTCTGGGATATGAAGAGGCCACTGGTAAGATTTATGTGTCAACTTTCAACTGTGGTCGTTAGGTTTTAGATTGAAATGTGTATAGTCAAACAGCTGATCTGATTGTGCTCTCACACATTAAAGCATGATAATAATAAAACAAAAATGTGGAGTCATTCATCTACGATATGAATCATGTATATACTAAATGTATATTTCAACAATTTGTCAAAAGATGGGCTCCTCGATACAGGGAGGCTGTCATGCTGGTGAAGAAAGTAAAGTCATGTGTGTCTTATTGCCCACCTGTGCACAGGTTTCTATTCATTTTTGTTTGAAAGAAATGTTATACTTACGAACCTGTCAACTTCATTTCTTTACCATGTCTTGAAAGGTCAGAAAGGGTAAGCATGACATACCACTTTCCAGGTAGTGAGTTAATTACATTCCCCCAACGATTTGAACCTGCAAATTATCCAATGCAATTTGGCACTGCTTTTATAAACAATGATGTTCAATTGTCCTTCTTCAAATGCTGATAGAATTTCCTTTTATGATTTGTGATTCAGGAAATACACAACAATTTGGATTCCTCTTTGAAATTCTGATGAATATTTATCATGATATACTAGTTTTCATGTCCTTTTTTTTATTTCAGGTAAGACCTACATACCATCAAAAGACAGCTCATGGTAAAGGCACAGATACCTCCTGTGTCTCCTTCTCATACGACAACCAACTATTCGTTACAAGAGGAGGTAAGAATACTCATACTCCGCTTCATTAGACCAAAAAAAGCGGGAAATATGAAATTCTACATAAAAAGTGAATGAAGAGTTCTCCATGGTGCCATCACATATTATGCCAAAATTGAAAATGAAGAATTCAAAAATTCAAAACTTTTGAACGAATCATCCGATTCTGCTCATATTTTCACAGTTTTTTTTTTCATTTTCCTTTTTCTCCACAGCAAATGATTGTGTTGGGGAAGTTCCCCTTTAATGTTGTGAGCACAAAGTGTGGAAACCAAGCAAAGCCAAAGAATACACAGTACTTTGCATGAGATATGAAATCACTTAGTGATTGTAACTTTTCCTTCTTCCTTTACTATTTACAGGTGATGACACAATGAAAGCTTGGGATTTGAGGAATTTCAAGAGACCAGTCAATGTCGTAACTGGGATCGAAAGTTTCTATTCAGTGTAAGGCTTAAATTATTTATTCTAAGAACACATCTACCCTGCACCAAATCTGATTTTTTAAAGTAATTATTACAAATTTTAATAATGATAATACTTGAATTTACATAGCACTTTTTCCAGGGGATACAAAGCACTGTTTAGAAAGGCCAACTTTAAGCCACATTAGGAATGATAAAGATGGGCTTTAAGGTGTTTCTTGAACAGGTAGAGTGATTTGGTATTGCGGAGAGATGCGGGGAGACTATTCCAAAGTCGTTGGCCCAAGTACTGAAAACAGTAGAAACCACTCTGTTTTTGGACTTCGAAATCTTAAAGGAAGTAGCACCGTCTCAGATTTACCAAGTTTTGCATGATTTTGAATGAATAGATCAGTTTTGGCGAGATATGGTGCTTCAGATATTTAAACACTTTGTATTAAAGCTGCAGTTAAAATATCACCATAATGCAGTTTTTCAATTGCAAATTAGAGCATGATAAAAGTCTGAATAAAAAAAAATCCCACCAAAATGGCTTTTTCATTGTGAAACAAAAATAAGGAATATCATCACTATTCTCACCAGCATTATTACTGAAATTTATTGTTTCAAATGAGAAGTCATGCCTCATTGGAATATATTTGTTTAATTTGGCATCACTAGTGTTGTGAGAGTCACGTCAGAAATAAATTATTTTCACATTAGCACACTTGCAAATGCCTGGATCATAATCAATATAAAGTTTGTGACATGGCAGCAACCTTTAAAATGTCTTATTCCTGGCCCTGACATCAACTTTATTATTTCATGTACTGCCTACAATTATTGTTTTACTTTTTTCCTTCTTTAGAGCTGACTGTTGCTTCAGTCCTGACGATAAGATGATATTGGCTGGCCAATCAGTGAGGAAGGAACAAGAAGGGAAGCTCATGTTTTATGATAGAACAACCTTCAATAAGATCACAGAGTTAGAATGTGGACAAGGGGTAAGAACAACTTACAATAATATATACGCTTGCACACACACACAAAAATAAAAATTGTCAAAGAACAGCATGACTGTTCACATTTTTGTTATCAGAGGCATCTTAACAGAGACACCAATTATATCAATAGAGCACTTTCAGAATTAGATATTAGAATGCAAGTTGCCAATTTGTTTGCAAGACAGGTAAACCTCTCCCTATTAAAGACATATCTCTTTGGACAAGAAAATTATGTTCAACTAATGAAATTGGACTCAAATGAAATAAATTACACAGGTGTTGGATGATTTGTTCCCCAATATAACTCTGACTTTAGCAATAATTCCGCTAATAGTTGTTGACTTGGGCAGAGTTTACTGTATATAGTTTCAGTGAATTTCAGTGCTAATATTCTCTACTATTATTAATTGATATATTCTCTATTATAAAACAAATCAAGGACCAATATATTGTAACAAAATTGTTTCATATTTATGTTTCTAATTTTCTGTTTATATCTGTTCATTTTCATCTATTTCAGAGTGTAGTGAGGTGTTTATGGCATGCAAAGTTGAATCAGATCATTGTAGGATGTGCAAGTGGTCTGGCTAAGGTCTTCTATGATCCAAACAGGAGTCACAGGTATGCATGGCAATGAGAAATTTTCAGGGCAGCATCACAGGAATATTATTTAACAACACGTCTGATAATATTCCGCAATTAACAATTCTATAGTTTTGCCCTTTTCCGTAGATTTGTTACTTGTCTTGAACAAAGTGTTTTTATATAGACGTGTGGGTAGTTACAGAAAGCATATCTGTAATGATATTTCCCCATAGAAATTTGATGATGGTGATGCTGATGGTGATGGGATGTTGTTGAGAATAAAAGTAATAATTGTGATGATGACTATGTTACAAATTAGATTTTAGGATTAACTATGATGATGATGATGATGATGATGATGATGATGATGATGATGATGATGATGATGATGATGATGATGATGATGATGATGATGATGGTAATTTTGNATGATGATGATGATGATGATGGTAATTTTGATGATGATTGTGATGATGATGATGATGATGATGATGATGATGATGATGATGATGGTGATGATGATGATTGTGATGATGATGATGATGATGATGATGATGATGTTTGTGATGGTGATGATGGTGTTGATGATCATGATGACGACGATGAGATAATGATGATTTATAGATATAATTATTTTGCTCCTATTTTTGTCTACAGGGGGGCCAAGCTCTGTATGGTGAAGAAGAGAAGAAAGAGAGTAGAACCAGATATAGTGAAGAGTGAACACATCATTGCACGTAAGTTTGACATTAATTTTTCTATAATGCATAAAAGGGGTGAAAACATTTGAAAGATACAATGAATGATAAAGCCCTTTTTTAACTTTTGGGACATAGTATCCATAAAATTACTGATGATATCAGATGAAGAAAGAGTATGGAATTACCTCTTTTTGTTCAAGAATGTTCATTGGGCATTTGGTACATGTATGTACCATCATCTGTATATTATGGTTTTGGTGTAGTATCTGTTTATTTGCTGTCTTTGCAAGTAGAAAAGGTTTTTTTTAACCCAAGCAGTGGTATTTCCTTCTTATGCTATAATAGAACCATTTCATTATACATGTACCACATTTATTTTAGAGACAAATTTGGGTAGTCCTTTCTAAGTAAAAGCAAAGAGAAAAGCTGTTTTTCTATAATGCCTATTACCTCCGATAGAATTCCCTATTGCACAGGATATACAAATGCAGCTTTGTAGATAAATTGCAGCTTTCAATTTTTTTCCCCAGCGTTATCAGAGCACAGTTCCCTGTTAGTTCATTTTGAAGAATTAATTCTTCTGACATACCCATTCACCTCACCTGGATTGACTACAGCCCAATGCAGATATGTTTCTCGTTAAAGGAAATCACTTTCGAGCTTCATATATGATGTCTCATTTTATATATTTTCATTAATGTTTCAGCTGTTATGTCAAGAAGAGGGAGACATCGGAACAAGGAAGAACCACAGGAGGTCATGGCGTATAAGAAACAGATGAAAGACAGACAGGACCCAGTCAAATCAAGAAAACCTGATCTTCCCATCAAACAAGGTAAGTTGGATGAGGAAAATTCAACAATAAGGAACAGTGGGAAGGATAGGGTGTGAGGGGATGTAGATAAGGAGAGCTCATCATCTTCACCATTATCACCATCATCATCACTATCAGCACCACCACCATCATCACCACCACCACCACCACCAACACCACTACCACCACCACCACCACCACCCCCGATTATCCATCACCCATCACCACCACCATCACACATCACCAATCAACATCACCGCCACCACCACCACCACCACCACCACCCCCAATTATGCATCACCCATCANTTTTCCTCCATATCGTCATCACTATCAATATCATGACCATCATCAATGACATCACCATCATCATCATCATAATCATCAACATTATCTTCATCATCACCATCATCATCGTCACCACCATCATCATCAACATCATTACCATTATCATAATCGTCAAAACCAATGTCACCATTATCACCATCTCCACAAACACCACCATCATTATCTTCGTCGTCATTATCACCTTCATCATTGTCATCATCACTATCATTACCACTTATGCCACCACCATCATCTTCATCATGGTCTTTTAACATTGAATATCTCTGTTCATTCTCACAGGTACTGGTGGTCGTATCGCAGCTGGAGGGAGCACCTTGTCTCGCTACGTCGCCATCAACATCGCTAAGACCAAGAAGGTAGATCCCAACATCAGTGCCCGAGATGCTTTCCTCAGACATGCTGATGATGCAAAGAAGAATCCTTTGTGGATTGCACCAGCTTATAAACAGTGAGTCATATGATTTAATCTGAGAGAAATAGAGTTTAGGAGTAGGTTGAAAGAGTGAGGTGGGGGAGAGGAGAGAGTTTAGGTTCTGACATCAGTACTCATGAAGCTCTCCTGAGACTTGCAAAAGGTGCAAGGATAATCCCAGTAAAAATGTACCAGCATACAAACAGGGAGTCCTAACATCTCATCAGGTAGAGTGATAGATAGTGGGAAGAAAGAGAGGAGAGAGTAGGGATCCTAAAGAATAAATCCTTTGGCGATCGTACTAGCATATAAGCAGCAGCTCATATTATTTGATCCATTGGAGAGAGAGAGAGAAAAAGGGAGTAGGGGTAAAAGAAAAAATCTGTTTATGGGGAGGAAGAGTGAGGGATTCTGGGATCATTACTCTCAACAATTACCCAAAACATGGTAAAGGCACGTATACCAGCTCACTTGGCATTTCAAGGAATAAATATTTCTGCCAGGTACCCATTCAGCTAACCTGGGTTGATTGCAGAATGTGGATGAATTTCTTCCTGAATGAAAATTAACTGTTTTTGTACACTCTTTCTTTTTTTTTCAGCACCCAGCCCAATCCAATCTTTCATGAATCTGATGAAGAAGAAGAGGAGGATGAGGGTCCTAGCTGGGCTAAGAAAGCCAAGACTGATTCGAATGCATAACAAATCCACTTGCCCAGCTTGCAGAAGACTGTATATGACCAACCATCTTTGGTAGAAGGCTCACTGAGTAGTCTTTCCTTATGATATCAGTGCAGAGATGCCAACCAATAGGAAATATGGATCCTATCCCTTAAATAGGCTTTACTCATTCTCCTGAAGATGTTGAGAACATTGAAGCGTTGAGAGTTGGCCAGACTGACAGATATGCCAACCATTCCGGAATATACACGAGGTCAAAATTTAATATGAACAACAAAATCGTGGAACAAAAGTGAAGGAAAGCATGAGAACAATATCCCATCTCTCAGTCATATGCTTGTTACAAAATTGCACACCATTATGGAATAAAAGGTGCTATCTCATGCAAAGTGATTTCTTAATTCTGAACTGAGTAAAATGTCTTTGCTGTCTTGCTTTCCATCACAGCAGATCATTTGGTGTAATTTGCATTCTTTTTTTCGCGAGCAGTCTGCAACGTGAAAAGCTCGCGCCATAATTTGTTCTAACTTTTTTGTTTCAAGTCTCGCGCAACTTTTGAGACCAAATTTGTGACAACCGGGTATGCGGTACCGACGCTATGCGCATTTGAAAAAAAATTGTCAAGCCAAATATGAGTAAAAAACGTGATTTCATGTACAAAGTCAATGCAAATTGTGTTTTCAATTAATATTCATAAATCCTTGTCTATTTTGCATATTAATGGGTGAAATGAATTTAACATCCATTTCCTATGCCACTAATAATGAGATGACTGAAATATCCCAATGGGATTAGGGTTAACACATATTCTGTAGTGACTGGCATTTTGATTTTGAAATCATAATGAACAATCCATCCAATTTGGCAGGAAGTGATTCTTTGCATACCACATGTATTTGTTCTTGTCCTTTAGAGCCATAAATAAAATGTTGATTGAGGGGATAAGTGTATTTCAATATGGTATTTTTAAGTCTTGAATGTTTCACCACATGCATAAGTACCTCTACCACATCCCTATAATGTGAATCAATACAGGTAACTCTGCCTGTGTCAAATCTCTTGAGACCACAAAAATCAGTTGGACTTCTATACAGTCTGTACATGATATAAATAATACAGTTTTGGTATCATTTGTTTAAAAAAAAATTGCTTCAACTTTGTGGATTATTTTACTTATATATGAGAAGTTTGACTTTAAAAGGCAGTGTTGACAGTGTATTTTATTCGTTTCACATGTCCGATTTTTTTTTCAGAAACATATATTCATACTTGGCTTGATCATCAAAACCTTTGAAAAGCTGATCTAAGTTTTGCTAAATCATAAAATCCATAGCTTTTCCATGGAAACAAATGGGATTTTAGTTGAAGTACAATCTACTCATTGAAAAAGGCATCTATGATAGACTACTTAAAGGGGAACTTCACCCAGACATTGATGTAGTCAGTGAATGAAGAAAAATGAGATTATCAACCTGAAAAATTGAGCACTATCAGTTAATCTGCTCATTCGGTTCATGTACAAAGTTGATGAGGAGTTCTCCATGTATGACATCACAGATGATGCCAAAGTTGCCACTTAAAGGATATCCATTCGCAGGTGAAATGCAAACATTGAAAATTCATTACTTTTGAATTAATTATCTGATTTGGCTCAAATTTTCAGTTTGTTCATCTTATTTGTTTACCATTTTTATCATGTAAGACAGATAATCTCTGATTTACAAGATGTTCTATAAAATATGCCTTGTTTTCCTGTGTGTCAGACACAAATATGAAATGTGATTATTCTTCACCTTTGTATTTTCCTAAATTATGTGCATGTGTATATAATGTAAATATTTTTGTAATAAAATATTTTATGTGAACACAAAAGATTGCATTTTCCTCTGTTTTGTGGCATTTTTATTTCTAGGGAGCAAAATTGAGAATTTTCACAGCACATTAAAAAAAAGGAGCAGATGATTTTCAGCAAGTATCCATCTTTTCGTCTCACTCTCATATGATCTTGAACATTTTTATCTTCTGAATTGTTTTGGTGATGTTGTACATTTACTGTGACCTTGGTACAAAGCTCATTCTTGATTATAAATTTCTGTTATTTTTTCATAAAATTTATGACTAAATTATTAATAATGGAACTGAAACTACATTAACATATATATAAGCAAAATCATGAATTGCTTTGCCTTTACCCATATATCTAAATGTACATGCTGAAAGACAATTAAGGAATCAAGCACAAAAACAAAAAAAAATGACTTTGTCACTGGTTTCTGTTTCATTTTAATTAGATCATCTTCATCAACATTGCTCATACAATAAGTATATGATTGCACAGAGATTAGATTTTGACTACACAACATCAACAAGAACTTGACAAATTCCTTTTAGCAGTGAAAGATTCCACTACAAACATTGTAAACATTGCCACATAAATTAGAAATTTGCGGAGTGATTCATATATGATTTTGGTGTAGAAAACTAGCAATTTATCAAAAATAATTTTCTCTTAATCACGCAACATATACAAATATCGTCTACTTTCAGCTTCGCTTCACAATAGATGAAGGTGCTACAAGTTAAAAGCACACAATACTTTTTAATGAAAATAAAACAAGAATTTTTAGTAAGTGAAAACGTGAATACTGATGTTTGAGTGTCATTTTTGGTCCCATGTGCACCTGTTTGCAGACAATGGTTACAAATCTTGGTCCCAAAATGAGTGGCATAATGTGATATAGTATAGAGATATGAAAGAGAAATTTAGTTTTATATTCCAGTTATTCATATTGATTCTTTTCCCCTAACTTTCTTTTTTGGGATATTCATTGCAATTTCGCACTAGACTTCTTTAAAATCTATTGATTATTAAGAATGGTACTGAGACTGCATTTATATCAGCAAGTCTTGCTATTTTTCCAAACTTCATAACTTCTTATCAGAATATTCAGTCTCAAAGTTTGGAAGGTCTGCATTTACACGTACAGGTAATTGCCTACATGTAAGTTGAATCTCTTGAGACCATAAATATCTGTTAGACTTTAATAGAGAAAATTTGTCTTCGAAGAGATAAATAACACAAGTTTATTTGATTTATTTCAAGAAATCACATTGACTTAATTCAACTTAGCCTGAATTATACTGGTATATTCATTAATTTACAAGTTTTTTTCTCATAACTTCAGTCATAAAGACCTTGCACTTGGTCCGAGTGTACCCTGCATTCACATCTAAATAGAACAAATAAAGTGCAATACCTTTAGCACCAATAATGCTGAAATGATTGACCGGAGCGCATGATGAATGGATTTGTTTATGATCCCCATAAAAAGCTTTTGAAATTCTGAATTTCTAATTGGCCAGTGTCAAGATTATTGACAAGATGAAACATTCCCTCGAAGTGACTTGTAGCCAGCATCTGTGATTAGACAAATATCAACTTAATGCAGCAAAAGCATACAACTACAGGAGATAACATATGTTTTGTGCATAGTTTTACAATCATCTGTATAATTTCACTGTCAAGCAATATGGCCTTGAATTTGTTGAAAGCAGACCTATTTGCTACCTGAAATTGTCAAGAACAGGAAGGAACTACATGTAGAATGTTCTATTCAAAAAAAACTTTGCTCTATCTTCATTCTTGTAAAAAATTAAATGTTTGAAGAGTTATACCACTTAATACATAGTAATCCTTCATAGAAAGCTGGTAAAGAAGGCTGTTCCTATTTCATTGTATTCTATGATGCGTGTACTGTAATAACACAAGGTTCTGTTACAAGTACAACGAAATGATCATTCTGATTTCTAATCTCAAAGATCCCATTATGACACTGCTCAGTACTATTAATGGCAAAAATATCAACAGTTTTGCAGAACTCTGCAACCTACAGCGTTGTCTTTCTTTCCTTGATATAATATGCCTTTTAAACATTAGTAAATTACAGTATAATTTCACACAAAATTATCAATAAGTACAATGTATAAAAGCAATTAGCCTTTTAATGTAACATTTCTAAGACAGGAATTGAGTTGCATTTCATGAAACTGTTCTTAGATCTGCTCATGATTGGTGATCCTTTACTGCACTCAATGATAACTCCCGTCACTGAAATGCACCTGAGAAAAGGTCACCAGTTGTTTTAGAGTTATGTGTCAAACTATGAACGGCTTCATGAAACACGACACTGGTAGAAGTGCAGGTAGATTTGGAAATGGAAATGATGTGTTTCAATCAAAAATGTTCAGACTTTTGACCTAAATATACTCCCTTGCAACAATCACTCAATGAACATTCAAGCAATAAATAATTTACGATACCATCTTGTATGATAGCTTAACTTGCGTATTTATTTTAAATTAGATATTAGTAACACGTTGCATGTTTGAAACAAACCTACAATCTATGCACTCTTTTAACCAATTTCTCTAACTTATTTCCAAATGCTCTGAACGAGAAATTGTTGATGACTCGATCTCGCCCCGCCTTTCCAAGTCTATTCTTCAGATCAGCTTCCCGCACGAAGCGCTCCATGGCAGGCGCAAAGCTAGCCGCCGACGGTTCGCAGAGAAACCCGGTCTGTTTATGAGCGATGGTCTCGAGCGGACCTCCACTGTTGACAGCAATGACTGGGCGATACATATACATGGCTTCTATAGGTACAATCCCAAAATGTTCGTTTGATGGAGTATATAGGAGACAAGAGCAGCTATCTAGGAGGGTCAATTTCTGAGCATCGCTGAAGGAGCGAATAAAGGTCACATGATCGGTCAACCCACGCTCTTCAGCAAGTTCGACAAGCTCCTCGTAGTGTTCGCGGTTTTCAATGACACGATCGTCGTAGCCGCCAGCCATCACAAGATGGACATTCTGCCATTGATCATCTGATAGTCTAGATTTCAATTCACCTAATAACAAAACAAAATTAATAAGTTTGTTAGATTTCAATTCACCTAATAAACAAAACAAAAGTTAAGAAATTTGTTAGGTACAATTCATCCCATTGCTTTCAAACATTTACTGATTTCTTAGGCACAAGTAATCTGGTTGGATTTTGAGACATAATGCTTGTACTATTTGTTATGTAATAGAAATAAAGTCATTGTACATTGGTCTTCTCATACATGGTAATCTGATGGCCGTATTAATGCAGAATTACCAACAATAAACAAATATTGATGAGATGTCCTCTTCTACAAACTGATATTTTAATTAACCATAGAACGACTCAATAAAGGGCCGTTGTCACCATGCTTTCTTTCATGAGAAACGTTTGGTTCATCCGCAATTCTAATTCCCAGTCTAATAGATACAGTGCAGTTCAATATTTTTGTCATTCAAAGATAACAAACATCTGTATATACCGCATTTTATTTCAATGATCAGGCCTTGGTTGCCCTACTGACTGGCCTCAGTACCAACATAAATCATTTTGGAGATACAATGTAAGAGATGCCAACCATATTAGAGTTTGCATCAGGACAACATATAAATGTGAATAATGTACCACCTGGACAGAAGTGAGAGCCAACATGATGACAATAACCCCACTTTCAGCAATTCACTTGTCATGATAGCTTGAATTTTGTATGATACACTTCATGCATATTCCAGAAAGGTTTGAACATCTGTAATGTATCTGCTTTTCTTTTTCCTATTCATACTGCAATTTGAAACTGTGGTGCATAAAAAAGTTGCGTCTCCCATTAAAAATTGAAATTCAAGCCCTGCTTACCCATAGCGTCTATTGCGAGTAGAAGATTCTTCTTCCTTTCGTAGCGATTGATCGACAGGAAGAGGGTCTTGACCCCTGCTGGTATGAGGTCACCCGCTGGCTCTACTGAGGCGTTGAAGGCGCTGAAGTTGAGGGAGGGGTAGAGGACATCTGGCTGTGTGTCTCGGAGGGTGGTGAAGGTCTGCTTGAAAGTCTCAGCTGGTGGATCAAATGAAATCATGTGGGATGCAGTGGGTTTGACTAAATCAAGAGGTCATAGGTTCAAATCCAACCGGATAATACCTAGAGATCATAAATAACTGGAACAGTTGCTACTGTATTTTTCCAAATCAGGCACATCAGATAATGTGTTTGACAAATTATCAAAACAAAGAAAGCACAACTTTTTAATAAGAGCATGTTTCGAAGTAGGTAAACTTCATCTTAACTTTATCTAAAGATGAAGTGTACGTACTTCAAACCATGTTCCTATGAAAAAGAGATGTTTTCTTTATTATGATATCATTTAAATTAATATTGTGTTGTTCTTTTGGAAGATTGTATTTGCAAAAAGGTACTATGCCTGATTTTCCAGTCTGACATGAAAGAAATTAGATCATCTAAAATATTGTTTTTATCCTTACATAAATTATCTAAATGTCTCCTTCCTTTTGTACTATGAATGTGACTGAGACGATTGCTGTTCAAAGGATAAACACCATCAATTTGACACAGCTCAATGCATTATAAATCTATAAGACTTACCGGTGAAATTACTGTTGACAACAATACAGTCAGCCATGCCTGTTGTCTTCTCCTCAAGCCAGTCTATAGGGGTTCGGTACATCCGCTTGAGAAAGCTTTGTCGCTTCGTCAACAACAGGTCAGGAAAGTGACAATAGAACAGCACCTAAGGCAGTGATGAAGTGACGAAAAGAGAAGAGAAGAGAATCATTAGACAATGACAGAAAAACATACTTACCAGTTTAAAGAGAAGAAGTGTAAATTTTGATGGACTAATTTTACTTTGGTGAGAAATTTATTCATGCTTTCAACTTTTGCAATTGTGTGAATTTGTACATGAAGAGCAACAAATGTCTGTGTACTTGTGAGCACATCTTGGTTTAAACTGGTATGAGCATTTTTATTAATTAAAGTTTACTTGTAAACAAAAAATTGTATCATTTTGGTGTGTAAAATCAGGAAAGAGAGACATCATATTATTTTCTTCAACAGACTGTCCCAACCTTACAATTAAATACAAAAATTTGAACAAACAATGAGTTAAAACTAATAAATCATTTGAGAGTGAAAAATTGAAGAGAAGTTTCTGGTTTATTCCTTCTCCATTATACCATGGGGTCCATATGACAGAGAGAGTAAAAGAAACTTACTTTCGCTCTTCCCATCTTGAGAAATGGAATGCAGGCAGAGATCTGATCACATATGATTACATCATACGGCTCGCGACTGAACAGGATCAGATAGAGGGCGACATATATCATCCGGATATAAGCACAAAGAGCATAGCATGATCCAAAAAGGTTCCTCGGAAGCCAGTCGCCTGCAGTGACAACCTGAAAGTTGATTTTAAAGAGAGTAAGATTACATTTCAAGGGAATAATTATACTCAAAACACTCTCTTGTGATCAATGCTATTAATCAACTCTCTTTTTTTTTTTTACACTTTCCACTCTCATTATATCAATATCTCTCATACTGTAAAAGAAGCAATGTATATTTGCACCCTCAATCTCCATGCTCTAAAATTTTATTTCCCCGAAAATGTAAAATTCAGGCAATCCTTCTCTTCTTCTTGTACATATTTGTATTGCCTTCCTTCTGCGCCCACACTGCTCATCCTTCTATAGACCCTCCTCATCCCTATTCTCCTCCTCCACCTTGTTTCCTTCTTGTTCACCTCCTCTTACTCCTTTCTCCTCATCTGCAATTCTCCTCTTCCATGTCCTTCTTCTTCTCACCTCTTTTTCATTGTCCTCCTTCCCCTTCAAAAAAATTCAAGTTCAACCATGTCAAACGATCAACTCCTCTTCCAGAGTTTCCTTAATTCCCTATTTAAATTTTCCTCCATCAGATGTTGTCTCCACTCTACTTCTCCCTGCCGCCTCTTAATACTTCCAATGTTGATAATATCTTTCTCACCGATTTGTTATACTCAGGAGCCTCACATCCTATTCATCAGACATCAGTTCATTTTGAGTGTTAACCATCATCACATAACTAACATGAAAATTAATGCATGGGACTAACATTCTACAAAATTATGACATTTTATGTTCATTCGTTAATCATACTTCATGAATTACAAATCTCTTAAAAACCAATCTATCATTTGCAAATCTCTATTTACCTCCAGTGTACCATCACTTGTCTCCTTGAAACAATGGGAAGGGTCTTGGTGGGCAGTGTATAGCTTCACAGAATGCCGCCGAGTCTGCAGGGCTAGTGCCGCATCGACGATCAGCCGCTCCGCTCCTCCGATACCCAAATCGGGATGCAAGAAAATCACTCGCACCATTTTGTCTCTGTTCTACAAAATTCAATGAACTGAAAAATACAGGATCGTGAAAAATCCGTGGAGAAAACGTAATTCTTCACTCCAATATCGCAGCACGGAAAAGATATGTGAGGAAATGTGAATAAAATAGAATCGGCAGAATGCAGAGTTATGCTTTGGCTCTCTGGCAGTCTACCGGTCGGTCACCAGGGAAGATTGATGATGACGTAGCCTTGGATCTAATTTGCATCAGATAAAAAAAAAAAAACACATGGGCACAAGTCAAAGTCAGGTACAAAGTGTGGGTATTCAACCAGTCAATGCATGTAGCTACATTTTCTTGTAATTATAAGGTAAACTTTTGAAATAAAATTATTATAGATATAAAATGTAGTTTCAGCTTGAGCTGTGACTACTTTTCTCCATCCTAAAAAGGGGGCGTGTCACTTTCACTTGAGAGATTAAGGGGTGTGATTCCTGCACCCCTTCCCCCTTTCCCCGTCACCTCAAATGTATCATAAGTATCGTAATTATCGGGTGAGTAAAACTATAGGTCTGCCAAGATATCCCACAGTTTGAAAGGTACTTTCCCTGAGACTTTTTGTCCAATCTACATCCCATTTTCTGAAAATCTTTGCATACAAGACAAGCCATTATCTCTTTCATCTGTTAGCTCTTTCTCGCTAACCCAAGGCTAGTTACAAAAATGTCCTGTGGTAATGTCCAAATTTACCACAGGAACACTGTGGAATTGTGTGGTAAATTGGGACATACCACAGGACATTTTTGTATACTTGCAGGTGACATTTCAAGATTCAGAACAGAGTAAACAGAATACTAACACATCTAACTTTCCAAAGAGCTGCAATTACTGCCGTTGTTAGGTGAGCATAAAATCTAAAGATCCTTGGCAATGTACCCGATGATTAAGAGAATTACGTTGTTCAATGGATAACAAATTCGATTCAGCAGTTGATGTGTGCTTATTTTTCATTCAAATCATTAGGCAAAACTTTTATGTCTGTACCATTCTGCTTAAGTAAAATAAAGAAAATGTCTTCTGCAATATGTTGGCAGCCTGAAATATCCTTCCCATATATATGC